>JAAAKL020007585.1:0-16737 GCA_010016065.2 Carybdea cf. marsupialis auct. non (Linnaeus, 1758) | reverse complement strand
TTCGGCAGTATAGTACAGTTGAGTTACCGGCTCGTACTGAATGTTCTATTAGAAAGACCGATCGATCATTCACTTGACGCTAGTCGACCATTCGTAAAGTACGACGTAGTTTCACTATCGCCATTCGAACGATTTGCCCGTTTCTTTGACATCTGGTTAAAGATGCCAAATATCGCGTCACCGACCGATCCGAGTTTTGTCCTTGTTTCACGTCCTGTTGCTCACCCGTCCTCACATATAGAGAAAACACAGGAATTCAGTTATCTGTGTTTGGTCTTTAGTAAGTTGCTTCTTTTCGCTAAATATTGGCAAGGCTAATGTATCATCTCTTGCTACACTTGTTCGTTTTCTAATTATAGTAACATCAAATAGCAAAACTATATTTCTATTAAAATCTTTCTTCGTTTGACCCTCCTACAAGCATAGACTGTTACAGTAAAAGACTCCTTCTTATCGGTGACTTTTCCTTCTTTAAAGTCAGAGTCAGCCATAATGATGTCCATATCCACAGGTCATGAGTTTTGGGCTCCTGTGGACACTAGAGCCAGTAAAGCATGTTATCTTCAGGTGCACCATATTTCAGTTGGCAGAACAATCTGTCCTGATAGTGTGGTCCTGGGTTCAAATCTTGGTGTTGAAATACTTTCATTTATGCTCATTTCTTTTAAGTTGACTATTTCCTTCATCATTAAGTGATGCACTCCTTGCTCTAAAAGACCCCATGTATCAGGTATTTACATGTGCACAGTCAGTCAAACTTTAAGCTCTGCTTCTTATGTTGTGTATTTCCCACAGGGTATCTTTATCAAATCTATATGTAGCACTTTCTACAGTTTGGAAGCATTTATGTTCTGTCGTAAAGGTATTTTTATTTTTTCGTTTCCCACCAAACAGACACTCTAAGGAAATATAAATCAAGAGAGATGAACTTCCATGATTTCTAGAAGAATTCATCAAAGTATAGATCAGTATGATTGATCACAGGAAATAATCAGAATTTGCAGAGCTATGTGACATTTCGAATGCAAGGTCACCCATTTGAAGTATCTATTGCTAAATTGGTGATCGAAGTGTGTTATAGTTTCAGGCAGGGGTGGAAAGTGGGCTGTTATGTAAGGTTATAGGTAAATCTCCATTATAGTTTAAATCTGTACTGTGCTCTGTCATCTGCTCCATGAAGTGAGAAACGATGTTTCAAGAGATAGGACAGAGAGGGAACTGCAAGCATGAATAGCATGAATAGCAAGCATGAATAGATTGTCATCCGAAAGGTAAAAGTGACCCTGTTCCTAGTAGTGGCTTCATCCTTGAACAGGGTGAAATAATTTTTTAAAAAATAATTCACTACGGTACATGATTTCGTGATTGACAACGTGGTGATTCCCACCCCGTGACAGTATTTTATATGTATTGTGCTGATAGCCCTTTCTTTACTGTAGCATTCCGTATTTTTTGAAAACAGATGGCCACTACCCAAATGAGGATTTCCCGAATTTGACCAACCCTGCAAACTATGTGCGATATCTTGCAATTGGAAGAGCATTGCGGATGTCAGTGGAGCAACAGCTTGCGTTAGGTAATATTGTAGTATTTTCTATTCATGAAATGTGTTATTCTCAGTTTATATTCATTATCATTCAATCTCTAATATCATGAACCATCATTTTCAACAACAACAGCAACTTCTTTGTCATCCTTTTGAGCAGTGGCATCGTTTTCACAACCAACATTAGCATCACTATCACAATCATCATTATCATCATCATCATCATCATCATCATCATCATCATCATCATCATCATCATCATCATCATCATCATCAATAGTATCAGCAATATTATTGTAATCATCAGCATTATCATCGTCATCATTATTATTACTATCATAATCATCATCATTACTATCATCATTACTATCATCATCGAGATCATCATCATTTCCATCATTATCATCTTACTTTCATCCTGCTTCTCCTCTATTATATTATCATCATCAGGTGGTGCCCACCCAGATACCGTGTTATCTTTGAGCACTTCACAAAAATTGCAAAATACAGTGAAGAACCTCCATACATCCTCCGTTTTTGTAGTCTAGGGTAAACAAACGAGTGCGATCAGTGTCTAAAGAATAGATGTCATCATTCAAAGCAATCAGTTAATCTCATTTTCAGTATCTTAGGATGATGATTTTAATTTCCATTTGGTTTCTTTCCATTGGTCTTAGGTCCGAACAGTAGCAGAAAACGGCAATGGTTAAAAGAGAAACTTTGCATCTTATCTGGTACAATTGGAGGTCAGATTATTATACTATGCAGCATGATATCAAAGATTTCAGGTCTTGAGTCGACAATAGATAAGGGACCAGGAGAACTCTACATTCAATTCCTTATGGAATTCTTAAATGGTAAATAAATCCTTTAAATCAAGAAAGATCCATTTTTCTGTCGTAATAGATGCCACAATAACTCTGTCACTTTTCATTGAAGAAAATTAAATAAGAAAGGAGAGATGGTCACAAGATGGCTAATACAAGCTTCAACAATTTTTGTGAATAGGTATTTCCTGTATGCTGCAGTTTTTTGTTATCAATACATTCAGGTTTGATATATAAAACATTTCCTTTGAAGAGGAGACAAAGGTATTCTTCAGTAGTAACAGTAGCTTGGTTCTCACTTCATTCCCCGTAGACCTAGCTGCTTGAATTCTATTTAATGAATGCGACGTCTACGTTGTAGTTTTTAAGTTATTCTGTCTCAAGTAGCAATATTCGAAGTAGCATTACAAACTACTGAACTACTGCTATTACATAGTACTAAACCTGTAGTTACTCGTCTAGTGCTGAATATTATGCCAATTAGCTTCAGACACGTAATCATTGTGTAAGGCCATAATAACCAGGTTCACTTTGATACCTCAGGCATTGCTTCTGTGGATGTAATGCTAGGAACTTACCTGCCATAGTAGACCCATTGCGAAGGGGTGCAGCTTGTGCCGCGAATTTTCAGATCATCTCGCAGTTTTCCGATCTTCCCATGTTTTTGTTTTGATGACCACTTTTAGTTTTCAATACGTGCACGAACGGTATCATTTAATGCCTAATTTTGGTAGGAAAGTGCTTCTAATTAGCCCAATTACATGACATTGCGGTGATATTTCTGGACATTTCCATAAATCTATATTGAGGATAAAAAAGGGACACAGTAAACGTAACAATGTAGTTGATTTTGTTGGGTGTAGACACAGTCAATCGAATTCTATGCAAAAAACTCATGAAAAGGCGAAGAGAGGTGCTGGATGTTTTGTAACTGAGGTGAGAGAAAATTCTGTGGTAGTGTTCTAATCTTTTATTTGGACCAACGATGCCTTGACTTCCCTTATCTCGGTCGTTGTAGAGCCTGTCTAGAAAGTGAAACAGTTGTTTTGTTTTTTGTCTTTCAGCCGAAATGAAGAATATATGGGCAAAGAATATTGTTGACTTTCTGAAAATACCACCATCACTCTTTTGTGAGATGTGCTCAATACACAAGCAGTTATTACATTTCTATATAAAGCAATTGATGGAATCATTTATGGTATTACAGAAGAAAAAAGAAGAGGACGATCTGCACCTCTTAGTGAAGTACGAACTGAAATAGTTTGACGTTATAAGTATAGTAACAAGTCTTAGAAGAAATGAATGAACCTGGCACCTTATAATCGCTACCTATCATAGAAGTATTTGATACCAACCACAAGATTTATATTAAAGCCAATTTCTAGCTAAGGAGGTCAGGGCCAAAATACGTCAATTTTTAAGGAAGCATGAAGGGGTAATAGGTTTCTCTGACAATATGGCAACTTGGTATCATTAGCAGACCTTACACTTGCACTTTGAAAAGAAAAATGTCAAAGTTCTCTTGCTCTTATCATTAAGAAATGTTTTTAAAGTGCGTCATATGGACCTCAAAATGTGCAATTAGATCTATATCTAGCAGGTCTGGAATACAGTATATTAAGCACCTAGCTTAACTATGGATTAGGCTCCCTTTTTCGTCACTCGAGCATTTGTCGAGTCGTTGTTGCTTTGTTGAACATGACGCGATGAAGCTCTCAGATAAGGTGTGGAACAAATCAGACGATTTTGTGCAGTAGTTATATGATGACTGTTTATAGTAAATGCTCTTGAAAATATTGCTGAGGTCAATGTATAAGTGAGGTTTGTTGTAGCCCCACTGGTAGTTAATGACGTAGCCAAGGACAGCATGAATGAATCGGATATTACAAAAGATGCGATGGGCCTACGTTTTGTCTTTTCCGTGGCGGCTCTTCTAGTTTTATTTGATAAGTGATATGATGTGGTTTCGATAGATATTCTTTAAACGAGTAGTAGGAGTATTACCACATTTAAAATTCATCATAGTACTAATGCTACAAATAGAAAGATGAAGGTGTAGTAGTATTTGAGCAATGTTTGCATCCAGTAGTAGATCTCTCTTGCAACTTTTCGTGAAAGAGCTCCCTTGTCTCTAACTCACGTAACCCTGCTACTGTGTATTACTCGTAGTCTTTTATGGTATTCTTGCTTGACTACGGTAGTCCTTTTACAGACATATTCAGCATGGTAGAGAGTGACAGGGCTTGACGTTACTAATACCCATGCAGTCGGACAAAAGAGTTTGTCTGCGTTTGAAGTAGATTGCTATAATATCTTGGGAGAATTGACGATAGCTTACCTAATGATGTGATCAAAGCCATTCAAAACAGCCCACGATAGAATTTACTTATACATTCCTTGAATTCATCGTCCTCCAATGATATTCCATCTATTTTTACGGCAATTTCCTTTTTCAGACTTGCTGAAAAGAAAAACCTCGACGAGGCTGAAGTTCATTTTAGTATAGTTGAAGGACATTTAGATTACATCATCAGTTACAAGCTACTTCCGAAGAAGGATATCGTATCAATAGTCCACATGATAAGAGCTGAATGTGAGACAACACTTGCACCGACAGATACGCGTTCACTGGTGGAATGGGACAAAATTTGTAGCAAGTTTAACTTGTGAAATCAATGTTGATAATTTACTTTTTTATAACTCGTAAATTGCCTTTATCGCCAGTCTTTCAATGGACTCGTGTAATCTTTATTAAGATAAACAACAGTTAAATGGCCACAGGCCGTCATTTGATATAGTGCATTGTAACTTCAACAATGGAGTACTTTGATTCGTGTTCACACATTTGTGCATGTTGTGAGTTTAAAACTTTGTCTTCCTTTCATCTTTGGGTGCCAATCATTGTAATATTTAAGGCACGTATCATACACGAACGGAGCAGATAAGGGTTTTCCCCGGCACATATTCCTTACGTTAAAGATTTCTTAAGTCATATGATCAACGTAGTACCCGTGCGTTAAGTTACACGTCAGCATTAAGAAGCATTGTGAAATGTGTCCCTCAGGATTTTCCAGTTACCCCCACATCGTGTCATTTTTACTTATATACTTTCCTTTCCGAGAATGTTTCTATGATGATAGTCATGTGGCCTGCTCGATAAATATGTTTCTGCTTTGCTTATGTTACGAATTTTAAATCAGAGTTTACAGTACCCTCGGTCTACAATACTACTCTAGTCCATATTTACTGTTATGGCCCTTTTCAGATGTAGTGCACTACCTGTAAAACCAAGTAAGTTTTAGATATTGCAAGGACTCTGCTTAATTATAAAGTTCTAGAAACTGTCGTTGCAGTTTTTCGAATGATCATAATATGCAAAACTCTAAACTTTCTACTTTACAGATAATAAACTGTTTTGTGGTGGCTATTAGATTTTAAGTAACTTAATAATTTTTAGAGATGTACGGTTTATCAAATTATGAGCCATGACTTCTTCATGGTAAACCCCACATTGATGATAATTACCGAGTCGACAAGAATCTTTAAAGGTATCTGTTTCTATTGATAAAGCAAACCACAACCACTTTATCGTATTTTCTTATCATCAATAAAATTCGAAACTTACATAGTATTCGAATGTACAAATGGGCGAGAACAGCGCTTGATTTATTGCTTTTACAAGATGAGGGATGCTAAATATTGAACGGCATGCAGCAATGATGTATTGTGATCTTTAACTTGAAACTAACAAGTTTCATGTCCAGAAAAATGCTGAAGGAAAACGCAAATTGATTTTATGAACTAAGTGATGTTAATTTTACAGACCGTGTAGACGCAAATGATACTTAACATCGTCCTTATTATTTTCGAAAGCATTTCATTTCATCAGAATGCCAGAGGATATATAACAAAAAGTAGATGTCCAAACTGAGCTAGACTGTATCAAGATTGTCGCCATCAATACACGTTTTATTATGGAATGTGAAACAGTAAGAACTGTCTTATTTACATCTGCAAGCATGATATTTTATTTTGTCCTCCAAACTCAGAAAGCCAGTTGATCAATACTGGCTAAGAGCAATTGCGATTAAGCACCTTGTATTTCTGTAATGCATTACTGTGCCTTAGTACAACCGTCCAGCAATATTCAATAAAAGATGATAAATCTTTGGGAGGTACCAACACACCCCTCCTGATTTATATACAAAATGAATCTGCTGCAACAAATTCGTGATCTTCATATGTGGTGTCTGATTCGAGTTAAGAAAAAACAACTTAGCTCAACCGAGGTATCCCATTACGAGATGCACCTGAATATCTTCACTGTTAATTCACTTTTTACAGATTGTACTTTTACAATAGATTGTCCATTTACAACTGATTGTCCTTTTACAACAGATTGTCCTTTTACAACAGATTCTCTCTCGATTTATTTACAAACATGCCTGTATCTACGTTGCATCATGTTCTAACGAGGATCGGCATATATGCAACGGTAAGGGTCTCGGTCCACTATGACGTAATGTTCATGTACGATAATTGATCTGACTAGTTTTGTGGCTTCAGGCGTGTCACCCGCTTAATGATACCACCTGTCTTGAGTCACAATAAGGCCACTACAAGGCATGCAACGTCATCGAGGGGAGACCTCGGCCCAGGTTGAGCACTGTCGAGTGGTAAGGGGCCGAAACGACGACTTGAGAATATTAATGATGAGCACATGTTATGTCCCATATCCAGTAGTTGCCTACTTATTAGGCACAGACATCGGTTTCTACTTCTCTTCGCCTACGTGATACAAGGAAAATTGTGGAATGTAGCTGCAACGTTATCGATGAATTCCCTGGCCACTACAGTACTCAGTCAAATGCTAACACTTGGAGTAAGGGGAAGAATAAAAATCAAGCAATACAATACTTCCAAGTTGCTGCAGATTATTTGATATGATAATCTTAAAGATGTTTTTTAATCGTAATCGAGCGAACTAACTTTTCGGTTGGTTTTAGAGAAATGGAATTGAAAGGAGCCATTATATGAAATGATACATAATTATATATTTTGGATTTAAAGGATACATTGGAATATCATGTACTAAAACAACATTCTTAACGGTGCTTCACTGTCTTGGTACATGCGATATAAGGACTAGGCATACAGAAGACTTTGAAAAGGAACCCCAAAAATCTTTAAAAAGTCAAAAAGTCTACAGGATCCCGCAAAATCCATAAAAACAAACAAGTAAAAACCACACGAACAAACAGCAATTAGATGCCCTTGAGGCTGCCTACGAAAATTTGTATATCAATTTTTATTCATCATGTGATAATTTCATATATATTATATGAAATTAAAGGGACCCTTCCTTACAAAGAGTAATGATTGAGTAATGAATTGTTATGGTATCTTGGCAACGGAGACAGATCAGTTGATCTACCCCAAATTTTCTTCGTTTCATTGAATAATGACTATTTAAAAGTCCAGTAGCCTACTATATCATAGATTTTCCGTATGTCTTTATGTGTATTAACCTAGCTACGGAATGAATCGTCCCAGTTCGTAATTTTCACCAGTCAAAGAAGACGTGGAACATGTTTTTTGTCCACCACGTGGGATAACTCGCTCTTTTCCTACTAAACTCTCCTCTTTTACAATTTCATCTATCGAGTGTCTTAACAGTTTTTTTCTATCGCATTATAAGATAAATACAACTTGATCACTAACACCAATCTGAAATTACTCTCCCAATACAAAGCGTCCAAGAACTAATTTGGCAATGTCCTATGACTTGTGTTTGGTCCAACATGATCGTCATAATTCTAACATGTACTAATTTCTGTAAGTACTTTTATTGAGTGGGAAGAACAACAGTCTGTATGTCCTGATTTTAAGTATTTGACTTAAGTGTTGGTGAATGATACATAGCTCCATTGACAATAAATTGCTATATATATATTTATATATATAAACAACTCAGTTAATACATATTTTCATAAAAGTTTCGATGTTATATTCATCAGAATCAATATCAATATATATGCATTAAGGTGATTGCTGGCCTTTTGCGTTTGAGGGATCACAATATAAAATGTACTTCGATATATATTTTTTACCACTTACAAAACAAGCATAGAAACGTTAATTTTAATTGTAGCAAGAGGCATATTTTTATGTCCACAAGTATTTATGCTCTATCTTCTCGATGCCTTCCCTATATTAATATTTATCAACATACTATGTCCAAGATGATCATAATGATCATTTGTCAACTAAAACACAATTTGTGGAAAATCTTTATCTTCAAAGTGATCAAGTCCGAACTCTTATGTAACTGATCTTAACAATTAGATGCGATTGCTAAGGAAAATAGAAGGAAAGTTAAGAAAAGATTGATTACACGGAATGATATTGCAGAGGGACATTGGAGGGGTGAAATAGTGAGAGGTGGGCCAAGGGGAACAGTGGATATCTTACGAAAATGGAGCAGTTTCACACCGCGAAAAAGATGGAAGTTGACATGCAAGCATTGGAGTATAAAAGATGGTTGTTCAATGTCAGATGAAGGATAAAAGCAGGCGCTTAGCGTAACTTTTTTTTAGGACAGGGGAGTTTTCTGGAGTTAGGGCACATATTCAAATGAGAAGCAATTATTGTAGATACTGTTACGAACACAAAATGTCCTCATGAGTGACATTCCATATTTTACGCCTTTAAGAATGTGTAACCATTGTCCGTGCATCATAATTGCCAGGGTTAAGTATATTGTACGTCCCAAAAAGGGAAACTGAAGGGCAGACCCATTCTTGATTTTGAGGGCAAGAAGGAGGTCTCCCCCTTCTCCCCCCTCGGGCTACGCGCCTGTAAAAGAGAGTTGGAGCATCTGCTATCATCGAATTCTCGTGCTTAATAAAAGATGATTAGGAATGCCAGTGAGTAACTATCTTCAATGACTATATACTCTTGCATATGTGATTTCTGAAGGAGAGGTGTGCAGAAAACTCTATTTCGTAAACCTATGATTCGTTGTTTAAGTCGCCTTTGATGTATATTTATCTTAAGAGCACGAAACTTCTCTCAACAAGCAAGTGTATCTTGAGAGGCAGCCACACAACTCAACTTTCAAATTTTATATGTATTTGGTTAGAAGACTGACGCACGTCTTATCGTTAGCGTACACAGGACACCATCATACAGTGTTCTTTACATTGGATGAGACTCGTTTTGTACTTGGAAGATCAAAATGTCACTCCTCACCTGCCTTGTAAACAGAGGTAATACAATTTGCTCAGCTGAACGTCGATCAGATGAACTGATGAAGCATAAAATCATTTTTTTCACCAAAAGGTATCCAGAAGCTGTTGTCGTTGTAATCATCGCAAGATCAAAATCTGGCTTCGATTAAGATTCCATTAGGCACTTTTAGGATTTGTCTACGCAAGCTAAAAAATACTTTTTTAAGCTATCTGTGCTTTAGCTCGCCATCAGCCTAACTTAAGTATTGCCGTCCGTGTTCGCCTAGTCATTCTCCTATTCTAGAGTATCCTTTTTCATATGAACAGCCTGCTCAATTGTGTTGTTCGGTTTTCAAAGTAGTTCTAACATTAACATATCAAAAACAATGTGGGAGGCAAAGGGAAACGTGACAAATTGTGTAGTCTTATGTTCTTGCCATTACAACACTCTAATTTCAGTAAACGCTAGAATTCTAGAGTGCATGATGCTAAAGAAAGGCATTTGGAGAGCGTAATTTTAAGGTGATCGAACTTTCTCCACCGATTATGCATGTTGGGGTGGGATGGGGTGGAGTGGGGTGGGGTGGATGCATGGATGGAAGTCGTCCATTGAATAGACGATCTGAAAAGATATTAAACGAAGTGATTAATCATTCCAAATCCATTCTTTTCCAAAAGATCTCTCAGATGCTTGGGGAGAGGGGATTCTATATTTTCGATCATTGCACGTGAAATTTTACTTCTAAATAGGGGCCTACTCGCTTTAATCTAACTAACTGAGAATATAAAGATTTGTATTACTAAAATATACCAAGTTGTTACTATTTCTTTTGATATTAACAAAATAGAGAACAAAGTAGAACTTTTACAAGGTACAACCGGAAGAAGAATACTTAAGTAACGTAGACTGGGAATAGTCGTAGATTAATCATCTATTTATATAGTTATGTACAACTGCTCTATTCCAACTGAAGTATATTTACTAAACATAAATTGCGATACATCAGTAACTGAAGTGACCTCTTCTCGCAACGTTTAGAGAAAATGCAAATTCTAGCGAACAACATCTCTTTATTCTGAAAATTCTAATATCAATCAAAAGATATCTATCTCTCGAAATCGTTCAGTTTTCTCCTCGTGGTTCATCTATAGATTTTATTTTGTTCAGTTTTGACATTTGACATAAGAGGTAAGCGTTGCTATGCAACCAAGTAGCTATGGTCTATTTCACAAGACTGGTCCACCATGGGTCTACCTTATTGCCGGTTTTTGGCAAGAGGGGGCCGTGTGCCATAAAGTGATTTTGGGGCCTTTCAGTGTCATTGAGGTACTGAATAAAGCTGTGCTGGGCCCCTAATTTCCATCTTTGGTGCGGAGTCCTGTGCCGCGGGGGTGGTCTATCCCAAGTCTACAATATTTTTACGCTAAGGTTTCCTATAGTGTTACGAACGGCGATTTACTGCAAGTCTCATAATTGAGGTTAGCCACGATCGTATTTACAATCAACATGCTTGTGTCTTGATGATACTTACGTACATAATCATGTTATATACTAAGATTGAATCATTTCTATTTTTTAACTTCTGATTAATTACGGCGTTTCTTAATAATCCATCCTGCAAACTGAAAGTGGAGAACCTACAAACATGTCACCCTGTAAAGATCAGAAATTTGCTGGAGTTTGCAACATAAGTAATATTAATTTTTAAACGAACTTTAGGCGAAAATCGAAAATGGAAATGCTTATGTGAAAAACGTGTAGCGGAAATTTACAGAGTTTTGCTTAATGTAGCAAATTAATAAAAGCGGGTATGTGAAACAGGCATTTGGTATAATGATCATTGTAAGGTGGGTTATAACTGGTTTGAACTAAAAGTTTAGGTTACGAATTCACCACAGGCCTTTGAGCACTGGACTAGGCTATCAAGGCGTGTTGCTCTAACAAGCAATTGATAGAAACTACCATATCTTAAACTGTCTAGTCGCAACTTGAGATCCCTATCTTCCACCAGTTTATAGTGATATCCAGCTTTACCCAAAGTTAGAGACCAACTTTTCTGTCCGATTTGGCCTTGCAAAGAACTGATTGTCATACGGTCGATAAAACTGAAAGGACGCTATTTGCAAGTTGTAGATAATAGAAAAAGAAGAATTTAATGATGAGTTTGAGACTGGTTGAATAATAGAAGTGCACCGGGATGTAACACTACTGGACTTAAGACATACTAGAGTAAATTGAGAATATGTCACCACCTGGATTCAGAACCTGGCGCCAACGTTATGGCGGCGTGCTGCTCGACCAACTGTAACATGATGATGCCATACTGGATTACTCTTAATTCTCTCTTCTTGCCCCTTTAGCTCCCAGTAACCCAACGGGAGCTACATCTACATCCAATTGTTCGAAATTTGGAGACAAGTCTCTGTAGCTGCTATCTAATAAAGAGAACTAAAACAGAACGAGGCTATTGCTTCACTGCTCATCCACTGCATCTTCGAAGATCGATTTTTAGCTTGCTTACAGGTGGCTTTCGTGAATCAGGAATCTAAAATTATTCCTCTTACTTTAAATTATTATAGATTTGGCGTAATCCAATTGGCAAGTGAACGATGCCAGAAGATAGTCATGGTTTACTGGTCCAACGGGGTTGCTAATTCGTTCACTAATAAGAAAGACCTGGACAAAATAGTGATATAATTAATAAAATCGGGTGGATGTATATATATATATATAATTTTAATGTCATTTTAACACAGTTTTAGTCTTTTTTATATATATATTCTGCCTAGCCATTCCATTGAACAGCTGTAAGTGAGACAAGTTGTGCCAAGAGAAAGGAGAAAAGGAATCGTTGTCAGATTGCCAAAAAATGAAACTTGAATTGGGGACTGTAACAACTAGCGAGTCATGTGCCTACTGTTGCTGGCAAAGTCCTGTTTATTGCTACTTATAAGACGTATAATAGCATGGTGACATTTTTGTGCCAATGTTCAAGGAGCGTTCGATTCTGGATTTCTGTTCATCGGGAGCGTTTGTGTAAGAAAGCAAAATAATATGGTAGTCTTGGAATTTTCAAAAACTTCTACTCGAATTCATGCTGCTTTGTGAGCACTGACTCTGAAAACCAAACCTTTCTGTTAATCAAAACTGGCATCAGAATAGGATGCATCCTTTCAAGTTCACTCTTCTTACTTGATATTGTTGCTTTTTTATGAAGAGGCCTATTTACCCACTAAACGTTGGCATCAAATTAGGCGGGGGCATCAAGTTAAACAATATGAATTTGCAGAAGACGTCTATGGGACAATCCGTGGAAGATCTCCAAGTACTTACAATGAACCTAAAAGAAACTACACAAACGTTGGAGCCAAGGTAAGTCAAGATGTAACAAAAGCCAAGTTTGTCAGCCTGCTGGCTGTCCATAATCATGATGCCCAACTCAAAGTAAATGTTGCGGTACTGGAATAAGTAGAAGTTCAACTGCATTGGGAGAGTGATTAGTGCAAATTGGAAATGCAGATAATGAAGTCAGTGTAAGGATTGTTTAAGTAGTAGTTATTTTCAGACAGATTAACCGAGTTGGATAATGAGTGTCAATTAAATACAGACGTAGGCGGTTGTACTATACCGCACTGTTATTGTCCCTACTCTTCTGTATGTAAGTGAGTTGAGCTGGCACAAGGAGCTGACGCCTTCCAGGAGAGATCCCTGTCACGCATATTGAAAGTTCGCTACAGGTATCATGTGACAAGCAACGGTGTTGCTTGACGAACTCAAGATTGACTTCGCCTGAAGGCGCCCTCCTGGTGTTTGAGATTGGCAGAACATTTCATTGGAATGGACAACAAGCAGATGGGACAAAATCATTTTCTAAAGGAAATCAAATTACGGACGAAGGAAGCAGGGTCGTCCAGGAACTATATAGAGGAGGACCTTCACACAAGACTTGAAGAGTGACATCGGAAAACGTAGAAAAGTGACCTTCGCCCGAGGAACAGGCAGACAGTTTGCCAACTTATGTCCACATATGCATGGATGGCCGAAGTATAAGTATGCTACATTTCATCACACTAGAAGGCAGTCTTTCATATCCCAAAGTACTAGTGTTCCCGTTTTATCTTTCGTAGTATCTTACATGAACATCTTAGGCGAGGCAAATGTAGACACTTCCCGGTAACTTTTACACAGTTGCATAAGGGTAGAGTGTCAGACTCACAATCAGAGGGCCGTGAGTTCGAACCGACCCTGAGCTTGCCTGCCACGATCCCGGAGGTATTGTGCTCTGTCATCTGCTCTCGTGAAGTGGGGAATTATGTTTCGAGAGATAAGACAGAGATGGGGCTGCAAGCATAAGAGCATGAATAACATGGATAGAAGAGGGAAAGTACCCCCGTTTCTAGTAGTGGCTTCAGCTTTGAGCAAGGCGAAATTAATAAATAAATACAAATTTTGGTAAAAAATGATTTGATCTATTGGGGGAAACTATCTAGAGCCGATTGTATTCCCAAAAGTGAGAATGGGGTATTAAAATGGAGTCACTAACTTTGTGAATGCTCTCCACCAACAAAATCTATACTTAGTACGGCACTGTCTCTTGATCGTGCAATCCATAGTGTGCAGGGAGCTTAATTCTCCTACGAATAGAGTTCTAAAGGGGGTCTGCATCTAAGATTCGAAAGCACAGAGCGTTAACAAAACTCTCTCTTCTATCCTCTCCGACGCTTTAGGCCTCTAGACCTTCACAGAATGCTATATCTTTCATCGCCCCACTTTGTCTGAAGCTGCTTCCAGTACTTTGCTTTGTTGTCTTCGAGAAATGACATATCCAGAAAAGATAAAAATAAGGAGAACCACTTGACTCTGTCATTTACTCAAACTACCACAAGAAACTCCCGTCAAAAGTAGCCGTATCTGAGCCTTTCAGTCCGTACGAAGACCTCCGGGAAGACACCAGTTTACGTAAATAAAGGTGGTCAGGAAACCGCTGTCTTCAATTGACCTCGTCATCGTGTAGAGTCTCAAGTCGTCACTGCTTTTGCCGATGGTTGCAGTCGTTGGCACGTGCAACAGGAGGCCGCCGATGAGAAGGATAAGGAATGGAATTTTATATTTGGATTATGAAGTATAAAATGCCGTAAAACAGATTCTTACATGGTTATCAACATGGCTAGAAAATGTTTCAATGTCACTGCATTACTGGAGATTTGCAGAGCAAGTAATTAACCGCTACTTTACTCCACTTTCTAGTTCGTGTTGTTACTGTTGGCTACACGATTTGTTTAGGTATTGAGGTCTTTACCATTTTCATCGGATTAATCTTAGATTATTTTGATACTCATAAGCTGGTAAGGCTAGTTTGAATCATTTTTCTTATTTTAAGGATTTTAGCAGGTTGAAATGTTGGTATTCCGAGGAAATGAGATATGACCATGCGTCTAATAGGACCAGATAGGCCGTAGTCCAGTGGCACACTTGGGTGTCTTGCAGTAGGATTGTACATTTGTGTGATCGGTAGATGCATTTATTTGGTACATTAAGCTCGGAAATTGCTGAGATGTCAACACGTACGTTGTGTAGTGCCAGCGAGACGTGTCGTATTTATTTCTTACGTTTATTGCCACTGCCATAGTTCCGCTTTCATTTCGAGTTTTCTGTCAGCGCTAGCGCCGGAGAAATCCCCTTTTATGATGGAATCTATTGGTCGAAGCGATCGTTGTACTGGCGTATACTATTCAGCATATGTCCCATGTTTTGTATTCTCTTCAGACTGTATCATTTGCCGATTTCGTTGCAAACGATAATTGACGATAAACAAGAGCTTGGTAAGGAGTGGATGGTATGCGTAGGAGTTGGGAAGACATTTCGATACACAAATCTAACTTCGTCGAGACATGTCCAGTGTCGGAATATTTGTTTTACCTCAGAAGAGATAGTCAATAGCGCAAGTGGTAGTCAAGCGAGAGATAGGATACCGATTTTTAATTTTCACTCAAAGAAATACTAGGCTTATGTCTTGTACCAGTATGACAAATAGTGTTACTAATAATTTTGGCAGAGTACGAGTCCTGATGAATGGTTTCATCATTTACAGAATTTACCTAAAACTCTTCCATAAGCACTCCCTATAGATTGTAAATGAACAAGAAGCAAACCTATTACCGACTTAAATGTGAAAGATACTGTTACTGATAAAAATTTCACTATGGAAAACAAAATATGATTGCTTTTGTGTTTTGATTTCCCGAAGTGTGCAAGAATCCCAGAACCATTAAGTTTGATTGCCACCGGTATAACAATACACTGTAGTGTATTGGGTTCTCCCCCCCCCCCCCCAATGGGATAGTGATTTCTCCAGATGAGCTAGCCTGCATCTATAGGCACATATATACCTGATTATGACAGAACATGCATTGACTTCATTAAAACCTTTATGTAGTTTTTGTCATGTTGAAGATGCATAGTTATTTGCTGTGCAGAAGAATGTTACTCAAGTGTATAATTGTATTGTCTCCAGACCTACAATTTCTCTTCAGTATCTCATTTCTTTGATCTATTTCTTGTCACTTTTGCCTGTTTCCAGGCAGATTCTTGTCTATTACACATTACTTTACCATAGTCTTAGTTATCAGGGTTGATGTTTGGACTGGATTTTTCTTTTTTTCAGGTTTGAGGGGTTTTCAAACTAGGAATGAGTTTAGCTTGAAATAAGGGTAAAATGAAGATTTAGATAAGTAGCTCTTTAACTGATATGTATTGTTGTAGTGGATGGCTTATGTTTATTACAACCAGTGGCTGCTTGTGACAAATGTATAGGGTTGCAAAGGTGTGATTAGGGTATGTTCAGGAAAATTATCCTGAGTAGGGGTCAGGAATACTTTAAGTCATCAATTGTAAATATCAACAATATTTAATAGGATTACTTAAGATCACTGGAAAACCATCATTGAGTAAAAAGAAAAGGATAAAAAATCCAATTTGATCTCTGAACAAACTACTGTATTGCTGTGAATAAATGCCCATCTTGGCCTATTTATTAACATACTTGATGAAAAAGAGAGTGAGAGGGGGGGGGGGGGGGGGGTGATTTGAAAAGGGGGAATAAAAGCACTTTTTTTTCCAATCAATTTTTTTACA
>JAAAKL020007584.1:0-16739 GCA_010016065.2 Carybdea cf. marsupialis auct. non (Linnaeus, 1758) | reverse complement strand
TACATACATACATACATACATACATACATACATACATACATACATACATACATACATACATACATACATACATACAAATATTGTTTGTGATAATATACGGGACCAGAGAATATCACATCCTTTAAGATGGAAATTGATTGATTTATTTCACTTGTACCAGCTCTTTTGAACTGATATGTTGTGCCAGTGACCAAGTGTCCCACTTTTCTATTAGTTTACCCCGAGACTAGACTACATTAATTACCCGTTACATAGAAAAGGTCACGTAATTCATAAATGTTGACAATTGTGTCAAATGAAGAATCTTTGTATTATGTAGTCCCAAAAATATCTGTGATAGTTTAGACCATTCCCGCAGGAAGAATTTGTACACCGCATGATATAGTGGACAGTTTTTGCACGGGTTGTAATATGCAAGGCTTGCTTGCAGAAGTTTTATCAAGCTCTGTATAGAACCCGTTGAAATGCCTGCACCCTGTGGAGTATGTATTTTATCGTGGGGGAAAGCACCTATGTTCACCTATGATTCTACTACAAGAACTTTTTTGAAAGCCATCTATAAAAGTGTCGTAGTTTTGAAAATGCTGTCGATTTGTTTTCGACCGTTTAATATTGTAAGTGGTAGCCATACCGGTACATCTTTCAAGCCAGTCAAAATGAGATTTTAATAGTTGGATCATACTGAGTCGGACAGCTGCGAAATATTCCCTCATCATTCGTAAGAGGAACCGTACCATGTCGTTATGCTGTTGTTTGGTAGACATATAAATTTCTGGACCATTGTTTTTGTCTTGTCTGTGTATTAGTTCTTCTAACAAATCTACACCGCAGAAGTCAATTCCTTCATTGGAAACTCGTTGTGAGCGTAAACAAATAATCTTTCTGTATAACAGTGCCACGTAATATATCCACAGTCATGTATAAACAAGCTTACCGCTAAGCTATTTGGGAAGATACTGGTGTTTCTTTGTTGTGGCCCCCAGTGGCAAAAATATCGCTGAAAGAAGTTACATAAATATCGCAGGAGACCGTTTGAGTTTATTTACCTATTCAATGATTAAATTTGTACACTGTGACAACTGGGCATCGCTTGTGTGTCAGCTAAAGTATGCGATGGCACAATGTGACGTCACAATTTTAATTTTTTTTTGAATTATGAGGAAATAACCTCAATTTTCATGTTGCACTATTGGTGAGAACGTCAATGGCCATGTTTGAGAGTGATGCCCTCTCCCAGCACGGAGTTACTAGCTTTCAAACAAAACTCTCAAACAAAACGCTATTGTTTACTGCTGGTTCTTTACTTAAAATACCAAGGAATATTAACAGAGTTTTGAGCGAACATTATTGGGATTCAAAGGCCTCTAGTTGAAACACTATATACACTACGGGACTGATATTTTGGGAAACAACCTTCTCCAAAGTAGCCTTTAGATATCAGAAGCCAAATCATGATCATACTATTTCCAAAACGTTTGGTTTGTGACGTCATCACTGTTTCTACACATTGATACGGTTCACTGTAACGTGTAGCACACTATGACAGTTATTTGAAAAAAGCTCAGATCGAACTTAATGAAAATAAATAAATTGTATACTTTGATAGCCTGGAAAATCAGCGTTAAATACATAGGGCATCAACACCTTTTAAATGGTTTCAAAAGCTTTTACATGCGAGAATACCTGTGAAATGGGTGATGTGGACGAACAGAGTATTGCCTTGATTCGATTGTTATCACTTCAGAGGCAAACGACTGTCCTAAGATACAAACTTCTATTGTGACTCAAACGATCTCGTAAGGTTTCACTACTACTTCAGTTTACGTGTTCATTCAAACGATCTCCACATGTGCAATCTTTCAAAAATGAATGCCGAGAACATAGGAACACGATAAGGCTTATCTTGCAAGAATGAAACTTGTTCATTCTGCTCGACAAGCCTTACGCCGCAAGCTGTCAATCAAAACTAGACAAGCCAACCAGTTCCCACTGTGTCTTGAAGGAAGACATCGACAACGACAACGACATGGACAAGCCTTACGCGGCAGTGGGAACGAGGCTTTAAGGCAACCCTGGAATATGATGTTTCCTAAAACACCAGAACTGTGGTGTATATAATGTTTAAACTAGAGGCGTTTGCATCTCAAAAATCTCTGGTAGAAACTCTGTTAATATTCCTTGCATCCGTAAGTTAGGATCCAGCATCAAATAATAAGGTGTTGGCTATGATTTCTCGGTGTTGGGAAAGGGCTTCACACGTAATTACGACTATTGATGTTCTTACTAATGGGGCAACATGAACATTGAGTAATTTTTCCATAATTCAAACATTTTCAAAATCGTGACTTCACACTTTCCTTCTGCATTAACTGGCTTAACTTGCGGTTTATGTCGTTTTTGTGCAAGATTGAGGTCAGAACTGTAGTTTCTGTGACGTTTTGCAGTACGTTTGCGTGAGATATGAAACTGGGTTTCCATCTGCAGAAAGGCAGCTTGTCTTTTGTAGTAGAAGCAGATAAGCAAAGTGTCAGCGTAGATTATATGAGGGATTTAAGCGTCTCTAGGAAAAATCTTATGTCGTTACCTAAAGCTGATACTGTTTCTTTATTTGTGAGTACAAGACAGTAGTTTTCCCTGTCATTATGTGCTCATATTGTATGTCAGTTTTCAACGTTTCCCCGAACCTTTCCTCGTGGTAGATATATGTGATAATGAAACTTACCGTACTTTCGCTTTCCATTTTTTTTAGAAACTTACTGGTGAACGATTAAATTATACTGCAGTTCTAGGTAAACCCAACCTCCTCACTTACAAATATGCTGACCGTTGCATGCAGGAACAAGCACGCAGGTTATGGAGAGGAAAGGGCGTAGTTGAAAGGCTCTATGCGATTGGGTAAGTGACATTCTAAAGACTGTTTTAGACTTGTTGCTATAGCCTGGACAAGGTACACTACCTTTTAAAAGCACGGCAGGTTTCCGTATTTATGCCTAGCAGAATCCACGAAGAAAGCAGCGATTTAGAGGGGACGATCCAGGGTTGAATATCGTGCAATGAAGCGGTAGATGGTGTGAGGAGTAATCTGCAACAGAAGAAAGTTACTAGCTGTCTTGATTACCAAGAAACAGACTTGGACGTAAAATGTGTGGAAAGTTACCCATGGAATAGCAACAAAAGTCAACCGCTACTGATCGCAATAATTAAGTCAAAAATACTCAGTTTACTTTGAACAAGGACGTTACACGGAGACCTTCATCCTCCCTGGCGGTACTGAAGTCCCAAATTACTTTGCAGACAATGACGGACGCTTGGCAGATTACTCGGGTAGGGATGGGAACGAAGGCAAATTTAGAGATGCGTAACAAGGGCGTGGCCATTCTTTCTGCAATTGATTGGAGTCAACTCTACCCCCTCGAGGCCGGTATACCACATTTTCTAGATCGTTATTGATATTAAAGCTACGAAAGTGCACGATACGGATACATAATTATTTATTAAGTTTATAATAATATTCATTATATATTGCATACCCTTGATTACTGTTTGAAGAAACGTTGCTGGTGTTAGGACAGTTTCATTTTGTTTCCCCAAATTTCCTGGCACAGTTTGCAGGAACTTTCAAACTCTATCAACTGTCCAATGTTGTATTCAGATATTCGTAGACTAAACACAGGGCAGTTGGAGGTGCACAGGGAAAATTTGTATCCAATTGATATTTAGCAGGATGGATAAAATGAGCGTACGACTCTTCAAGTATTTTGTCACCGAGTAAGCGTTTGTTTGTTTTCTGTCCTTTTGTAGAGACAATGTAGATGCAGATGTGTACGGTGCCAATGTCTACAACAAATATATCCAAGACTACCGTGACAGAAAGAGTGTCACAGAACACTTTAAAAGCGATCCAGTTGTACGACGGATCGAATCGATCTTAGTAAGAACAGGCGTATCTAGTGTGGAACAACAACTTAGTAGTACCAATGGATCTCATCTACACAGGGATACAAAGTACAATTACGAGCTAACGCAGCCTTCGTACCATGCCGATAATGTACTAGACGCTGTAAACCTTGTTCTAAAGAAAGAGAAATTTCCAATTTGAATAATGGAGTAGAAGAATTGAATATTGAGACCATTTAGTCTGGAATATGGATTCGTTTTATAATCGACAATTAGCATAAATATAAAGTTTGAAGAATTGTCGACAATTTCGACAGCAGAGATGTTAGGATTGAAGTACTTCTGCTAGAAGAAGGCAGAGAGATCATAACCATTACTGGTGGGGTGATTTTTCTCGTTGCACTATAGTGACTGTCACGGAGTCTCAAATAGGAAGTATTGATAACGTCACAGTGTCAATTGTGAGTAATGGCGCCCATAACCTATCTTCTCGTTTAGCGTATGAAAATTTAATTTTATTACAATAACTAGTCAAACCAAAGCGCTGTGGTCGTTTACTTAAGGAAAAGGGATTTTTCCAAGAAAAGCGAAGACTTGACCCCTTAACCCCTTATATGTCAATGCACAGTAATCGCAGATTCTAAGCAGTAAGAATTTAAAGCGATCGTCGAGCGAAGCCCTCGCGATCCTATACTTTACTCAGCAAAACTTTAATCGGAAATAATCTGAAATACGTTTTGACATTTTCTTTATCCGGAAAGTACACCTACCCCATTTTTTTTTGAATTACATGTATTCGAATTCCAGAAAGTTTTCGCAAGAACTTTTCATTTTCATGCTTGCTGCATGTTACATTCCAAAGCTGAAAGTGTAACAGATGAAGTAGAGTGACGGTATGTGTAGGTTGAGGGTTTAACGACTGTTAATCGTGATGTAAAACAATAAGATGAATTGAGGTCAATACCTCCAAATCGCAGAGGTAACACGAACAGATCGGTTTAGAAATCCGTTACTTATAGCACAGAGGGGGGTCTCGGGAGCTATGGTAACGCTAAAAGGATGGTTACCATCGCTAAGTCAAGGACTCATTATGAGAGAAGTGGGGCGTCGAATGCGCCAAATTCACCTTCATATAATTATGGAGCTATTCCGTCTGTGAAATCGTCATGAATTCTTGATAATAGAATGTTCATCGAAGACGAGAAGTGAAGAACGAAAGGGATAGTGTATTAATTTTTCATATCGCAACTTTATTGATTATAGCAAGTATCCTGTTCATAAGATAAGAGCGGTAGACGTTGTATGGATTTCTGGTCTTTCCATGACGTAATCTAATGCATGGCCCTTTACTTTTATTAATCATGGTGGGTACACACTGATTCGGCGATGTGCCACCTAAAGAATTGTAGTAGATTTTTGTCCAGGTGTAATAACCTGCCTTTGCCACAGCATGTTGCAGCTCGTTAGCCTGCCTTATTCCGTACCGTAGAAGCTCCATTGCTGATTTCCTCCTGTGATAGTCCAATGGTGGTTGAGCAGGCTCTGCACTTTGTGACCTCCAAAGCTGCCTCTCAAATTGATATCCTCAGCCGAAAAGCATTCATGAACTTGGCCTATGCACAAAGAAATGACGCGTAACATAGGAACATAATTGCTTTATCCACAATTGTTGTTCTATGGTTGTTTTGGGTACACTTTATAATCCATATCTCAGCAAGAGAAAACATGCAAATGTTGGAACGTCGTTCAGTATATCGTGTATAGAATAGTTCCTGTGTGATGTAATCAAGACTGTCGCAGAGGAGTGATGGATGGTTTTGGTACATCACAAGGAAAGATGAACATCGTATAGATAAAATAAGCAAATACGTTTTCTATACATATCAATTCAAGATTAACGGCATGAGAGGTTGGAAACGGCATTTTTGCAAGGTAGCAGAAACGACTCACAGTGACTTTTTTTTTGTAGTCCCATACTCGATTGAGAGTGATATGACGTGGTAGAGAATCGCATGCCCTGAGCCATGACATGTTGAGGCAGGGTGGCCACTTCCTTTCCTGTCCGCCTTATCCTTTCCCAGCTAATGCCAGGTACCTATTTTACTGCTGGATTTGCGAGAGTGGACTCGAACCATCGGCCGTCTGCTTGTTAGATCAGCTTTCTACCAACAGAGCTACCTCTCCTCCCATAAATACGATTATTTATTGGGCTTTATTAACCTAATAAATAACTCTATTTATAACTATTTTTATAGAAACCGAGTCTTTTTTCAGAATGATGGCGATGACAGCTGATAGATGCCCGAAGAATTTTCTAGCGCTTGCGGTTTCGTTTAAGATATAACTTTAACCCCTTCAGAGTTGGTTTCCTTCAAATGAAGAAGGAAGCGAAGAAATGATCCAGTGACAATGGTAGGTTCGAGATAGAGGCGGTCAAAAATTGATGAATATCTGATTATTGGATATGTGAACGTCTTGTACTGTCGTATGTGCATGTTAGGTATGTGAAATATTGATGGGCGTTTTTTGTCCCTTTAAGATAAAGAATTTTTCAAACTAACCCTACATTTTCTATAGAACGCTTAACTTATAATTTATTTAATATTGTATTGTTCTTTAGTCCTTTATTTTTCATTTCGATTAAAATATAACAAATTGATACGTCTGAAATTTGCTGTAATTTTTGATAGGTACGTAAGTATCTTTACATATCGTAGCTTGTAGTGTATCGTGTGATTTGGATGATGTAGTCAAAGATCAGCAAGAACGCCAAGGATAGGAAGCATGGAAAGTTTGTTATGCCCCATTTGCAGGCCTGTTGCCTATTGTCCCCCAATTTACGTAGAGACGTTTAAGACGCAACCGTATTTTCATCGGAGCCGATTATATAATAACTGCAATCCGCTGGTTATTTTGTTTGTTCACGTGTACGTTTCTAAAATACATGTTTTGATTTAGATGAGACTGATGGACATGAGAACTGACCTAGATCTCATAAGCAGATGCTAAATATAAAGAAATTATTTGTTGTGTAAATTCCAAATACTGCGCTGCAAGGACGCCTTAGGAGGTTTATTCACTTTTCAACTACCTAGTGTATTGCGAACGGATATATGATTTTAAATGCCAGCCTCCTGTAAGGACCCATGGTGATTTACAGTCCGTTTTATGGTATTAATTCAGAATGCATCAGTAAATAGTTGCACTTGTAGTAAACTTACAGCTAGTATTAGGTGTAGGGTGTTTTTTCAAGTGACTTGTGCACATAGTTAAGATGTTGAATAACCAACATGTAACAAGTAGACGACACCTCACCTTAGTTTGAGCCGTCGCAATTTAAAATTCCCAAATGAAACTTCGGTGATAACATTAAATACTCTTACACGCTCCATCGTAAGCAGATGACTCAGGAAAGATTCAGTTTCTTTAACGGTATTTGTTTATCATATCAAACGTAGTTCAACTCAATGATGGCATTCGCACGTCATCGATTTCCGTGATCATTTTAAAACTGGCCCAAGTAGAATAGACATCATTCTGTTTGATTTGTAATTGGTTGGACTTTATATTGAAATGCGAAGGAAAAAATAGCCTTTCGGGCAAGACTCACCGTAGAAGTCGTTCCGAAGGTACAGGAATACTTACCATGACGTGGCCTGGTCTTGCCTTTCCTGGCCTTTTCCCTGTGTGTGATGGTTGATCTTTGTTAAAATGGATCAAACACCTTGGGCAAAAGTATAGATTAAATTAAAGATGTTTTAGGGCCCAGCCCCTGTTATGGTGCCACGTTTTACTGTTTGTTCCGATGTCGATATGTGTCTATATTCAGCGAATGGAATACAAAGGTCGTCCGTGTAGTTGAGTTATCAATTTTGGCTATAGGTACATTTCCTAATTCGTATGGTGATAGCTCCGCTAGGAAATGAAGTTTTCACTTAGTGATAGGTCTTATAGATGGAAAATGTGATCCTGTGATCCAGAGTGGGCCAGTACATACTCACTCTGAGTTAGTCAGATATTGTAAACATTCATCGAGAACTCTTAATTAAGAGGATTTGATTGCTTATGACCCTCAGCTGAGGTCAATAAGAGTGCCTCCCTTGATGTGGCTAGTGACTTTAGTTATTACCTGAATTGCAAATAGCTGACCTACATACAACAATTCTAAATAATAGCTGACTGCAACTGGGCAAGATTTCCATCCAGCGGAAATTTTCTTATCAAAACCGCGTACATGCACAGAGCATGTGACTGGTGATACGTGAATCACGGAAATAATGTGTTTCACATTATTTGAGAATGAAAGAGATAAACTGTTCTTGTAACTACCCCCCTCTCCCTCCCCTTATTTTAAGAAGAGTTAGTTATTCTGTCTTTCTGAATTAGCCATTAATACAACTGTCTTCATAATGACATGGCAGGATCTTGGAAAGGTCCCATGATTCTTAGGGAAGGTGTGAGTGACCATCGACAACTTAAAACAAGATTTGTAATTTCTTGAAGGAAGTACAATATTTTACCAGAGACTGTATTTTCAAGCTTTGGTGCTTAATCAGTGTAAATTGCTAACTTTATTTATTAGTTTCAAACTATTTGCTAACCGTTCTTGTGGAATGGAATTTGCGTATTTTTGATATTACTTTTCTTACAAGCAGTGTGAATCAGTGGTATACTTGAACGTCCGTTGTAGTCTACAATTTGGATTTCTTGCGGTTCATCCTAGGTATAAATATAACAATGCATGGTACTGTGTATGGATTTTATATTTCAAGTTTCGGAACTACATCGTATGTATTGTTCCTTCCTTCTCTTCTTTATTTCTTTCTTTCTTCCTTCCTTTCTTCCTTTCTTCCTTTCTTCCTTTCTTCCTTTCTTACTTTCTTACTTTCTTACTTTCTTACTTTCTTTTGCAATAGATAACCCGGATGTAAATCTCATTCTATTTATGAATATGAAAACCCAGGCTAAAACTTTGAAACAAAGCATGACAACAAATAAAGTAATCACTAGAAATCGATCGTATACTAAATTTTTCAATGTAACATTCGTGCCTTGCCTCCAGACGTTGGTATTTTAAGAACCTCTCAAGAGCACTGTCACTATATCTGTTTCTTATACTTGTAGTTTTCGTATTTATAAGTAGTATAGTGGTTGCATAGCTTTGAAGTATTTGCAATAAACTAATAGTGGCAGCCCAGTATAATTATCCAGTTTTTACGTTACTCTTCCCATACTCGGGGCTGGATATTTTATGTGCTCACGTAATCCACTCCTCCTGCTTTCGTGTCTATTGGGTCTGTTTTATACACCTCCTGGCTTTCGTGTCCTGCTTGACTGTCTAATGCCAGGTCTTTGCTCTTCCTCGTCAGCTAGTTCTACAGACGTTCATGAAACGACTTTTGCTCGTCCACCCTGTGTAAGTGTTCTTCTGACTTGGCTGAGTTGGTTCCTCTTCCCCTCACCAGGATGCACTGGGTATTCTGAATCTCTACATGACTTTTCTGTTTTTATTTTTAAAAAACCCAGAAGTTTCTATGCTAACAGTTTCTTCCTTAGGACTGCCAAAATCTGGAACTCACTGCCTTTAGACCGCTTTCCTCTTACTTATGATTTTGACACTTTTAAATCTAATGTCAATAGCCATCTTCTTGGAAATCTTTATTTCATCTGTCTGTTATTACATCTTTTCTTTTGTTTACTTTTTATTGCTACTTCTTTCAAAGTAACTCAATATCTTTAAGTGGCTACCCTGCCTTGTATTGAGCGAAATAATTTTTTTAAAATCTGTCCGAACTGTCGCAATCTGTTTCTTCTCAGACGGTCACCAATGCAAGGGATATTTAACCTATTCTCCAGTGGTAATGACCTGATCTGGTCTGATTTTGATAATCCATCTTGTAATAGCTCTGTCGCTCGTCCTGATCCTTTTTTAAGGAGGCTTTGGTCGTAGCCCAGCTTTCACTACCATAAAGCAACACTTGTCTCCCACAGGTCTGGTAGATATGCTCTTGTCATGTGAATCGGGAGTAGGTCTTGAAATTTCCAACAAGTATGTTGTTTGTTAAGTGGTGTTATAGTGGTAGTATAGTGGTAACGTAGTGGTAGTATAGTGGTAACGTAGTGGTAGAATACTGGCAGTATAGTGTTAATATATTTGTGTTACAGTTGCAAAGTGGTGGTATACTTATAAGATAGTGCTGGTATAGGGATAGTGGAATAGTAGTAGTGGTAAAATAGTTGCAGACAGAAAGCGTTCTTGACAGTAAATGTCTTCTTAATACACTGCTAGTTAGAATAACATTATCTTTTCTTAACCAACTATCAATTTTTCTGCTCGTTTTTGGTTATGGTTGTTACGTGGAGGGAGAACTGATTTTAGATTTTATGTTGTTTCCTTCAAATTGCAGATAAACTAATTTTTTCCAATGCTAGACTTGAATGATGACAGGGTTTAAAAATGCGAAGGCATCAAAGCCGACGATAGTCTACAGATCAAACTATCAACATAAGAGACAATAATAATCAGAAATTGTTCTTTTTTTACTTTAGGCATGTCCTAACATATTTGTCATATCCATTCTTTTCTATCCCGCGTTATTCGTTACATTTCGCAGTATGAATTTATACTTAAACATAAAAATAGAAGATTTTTAAAGAAGGAGTTTCACTTTATGTCGTATTCTACCTTTGTTTTTACTATTTTTCATTGTATCCTTGTCCTGTGTTTTCTGCGTTTATTGTTTTGGCTTTTAGCTTGGTTTCTTATCCCATTTATGTGTTTTTCTTTATCTGTAAATGTTTTCAAATTCTACATGCCTGTTTAGTTTCTGTCTTTCTTGTCTTGTCTTCTTTCTTGTTTTCCTGCACTTTTAACTCTCATTTTCACTTATAATATTCCGTTGGAAACAAACCCACTCATAGCTACAAGGATATCAGAGTTTTCTCTCTCGCTTAATACTTAATAAATTGCATTCAGAATGTCATAGTACTTCATTCCTAACAATAGCGCAGTTTTCAAACACAACTGCCTAACCTCTCTTTACATCTGTGTAAACATTGCCAATGTTTTTGTGTACCTGAGCCGACAGAACGCCTAAACTGTACATTGAAAGACTTTATCTAAATACTAGAGTAAACAATACGCTGCGTTGCAATTGATTGAAGCTGTTAACACTTTGGTTGAGTGCTGACAATAATAGTTAAATGGAAGATAAGCATACACTTCGTTATATTGAAGGGCAAAGTCAAGAATATTGGCTCTAGTAATTTTGTCAAGTGGCTTTTAAGGAGATTGTGGATAAATGTGTGAGACCAAACTTAGCAAAGGTCGTTGCAAGAAAGTAGCGTCTTTACCGCAGTTTCTGATTGCAAGCCATTAATTCTTGCACATCCAAGGTTAGTAATTCCTTGAATTCTTTTTTTTTTCACATGGACTCGTTAAACCATGGAAGGTTATGTTGTCAGAATCCTCCCAAATTCCCGTTTTTTAAAATACCTGTTATTGCACTTCTACAAGGGCCAATATTATCCCCTGTGTACCATTCTGTGAACTTTTTAAGGCCTTTTTTACTTCTTTGTTTTAATAACGTCATCAGTTATCTTTGAGAGTGATAGACAAAACAACATGCTCACGACGCATTATTTGTGGTGTAATAAGCATTCTACTCCTGCAAGTTATCGATCTCAGTAACGTAATCGTGGTAACTCGAATATTACATTTTACATCATTTTACAGTTAAAAAGTGCAGAAACAAAGACGGAACTTTGTCTCAAAGAAGTTCTTTTTCTTTTCTTTTTATCATTTTTCTGTCTTGTTGAATGTTCAGCTGAGCTAACTGTTCTTTTAACGATTGTTGTTTTAATCCTTTTGCCATAAATATCGTCGGGCTCCAAAAATCAAAAGTTTAGAATATTTTTGAATCCTCTTAGTCTCACTTCCAAACTAAAAAAATACATTAAATATTTCTCTTTCAATGCTCCGTATTGCAGATAGAGAAAATTTTATTGTGAGATCGTCCACTAACTCTTTCAATCCCTTAACTATACCACTTTATCGACAGAAAGAATACTATGGCAACAAGAAAGGATGTGATGCCTGCTACCCCAGGGGAATAAACCGATTAGTTAGCGTTACGGTGAGGGAACCTGCGTGGGTCGAACACACCATAGAAAACACGTGCTTGTTTTCATAAATACAAGAACTTTAAACAAGAAAGTTTTATCAAGTTACCATGAAAAAGGAAGGTTATGAAGTCTTAATGAAATTATACAATCAGTCAACGTTTGTTTAAAAGCCTAAAAAGTTGACAAATTTTAGGATAGTTTGTAAATTTAACTTAGACGTCTTAGCGGAGGGGCCACCAGTTTCACTTCTACGTCATAAACTACTTAATTGAGTCTCGTTATTTCCTAGCTTTTCCACTTTGGTGAAAGGTCTATTGTGACGGTACGAAGACCATCATCCCTTTCTGGCGACTTCTCGTCTTAAGACTTGTTTTTTGTAATTAAAATATCAGATCAAATAAAACGAGAATGGCTCCAAATACAAAATTCTTTACATGATGTCTATGATAACCTTCGTTATCCTCCGTTAACCTTCGTTATCCTTCGTTAACCTTTGTTATCCTTCGTTAACCTTCTTTATCCTTCATTATCCTTCGTTATCCTTCGTTATCCTTCGTTATCCTTCGTTATCCTTCGTTATCCTCCGTTAACCTTCGTTATCCTTCGTTAACCTTCGTTTTACCTTCGTTATCCTTCGTTAAACTTCGATAACGTTTGGAATATGATGCCCCTTTGCTTCTGTTTAAACATGACTAGAAAGGTTATTAAGGGTTATGGCGCCCTTCTCTTATTTACGTTTAGCTACCAAGACAGAGTTAATTTAGCAAAAATAACCCACTCTTCTTTTCACGTCGCAATTATAGAGTCTCTTTGCAACCGTTAAGATTCATATATCTCTTTAGATCTACATGATAGGATTCTAATCTCTGATTTGAACCGATTCGGCGTGACTATCGTGTGAGGAAAAATGTTTAAGTAAGATGAAACGGTGAACTGAGGCACATTTACAAAAATACAATACAATTAAGTAGGCATTTTATAGGTGGAACTACGTGTTTCATTTACAAGGCTTTTATAGAAATATGGATAAGAAAATATTAGGTTGCAACGCAGAGCTTTATTGCAAACATTTTGTCGGTGGAGCATAATGTAGGTAGGTTTATTTTAAAAGGAGGGGAATCGTCTATAGTGCAATACCATCCGCAATTTCAATCTTGGAACGGAGCAAGGAGCTATTAAAGCACGTTTTCCAGTTTAATAGGACTCTGTAGTGGTCAGCAAGTTGAAAACCAACTGCAAAACTTCAATGTACAGACTATTGATTCATAATTCGAGTGACCGTTGCCTATGCCTTCTCTCCGATGCAATGCCAACGTAAAGTCAATATAGAATTTGGATGAGCATTGATCGTTGACTATAAATCCAGAAGCCACTAGCAAAGACAGGCAGTTCACCTATGTGTCGATACTGTCAAATACAATTTGATTTACTAATACATAATAAATCGACAAGCTAACAGATTTCCTCCCAAGGAAAGTTACAGAAATATTGACAAGGCAGTGAATTAACATTCAACATCAAGGAGAGTGCAAACAAACACGCAATTATTCTGAAGGATCAAATGTCATGTGTATCTTTTATTTTCTCGACCTAGGTTGCCAGATACTATAAATAGAAGACTCCTTACATCTAAAGAACGTAACTGAATGCAAAAGTGAAACACAATTTGAGTCGACAGAGTGGGCACTGTTGGCGACATGATTTTCAATTGTTGTATCAAATAGAAAACCCAAGTCAAAGATTATCCTGAGTCCAAATGTCGTTTATAAATATAACATCATTTCTACTATTATTAACTTTCCATTATTACGTTTTCTAGATCAATCTTTGTAATTTGAAACAGTCTATGCATAAACCTCCCTGAATTCTTAAACGCCCTCCTAGCTGTACCTCAGTTAAACGTTTCTGTATTATCATCTATAGAGTTTCCTAATGACTTTGTTCCACGCAGAGCTACACTTTACCTAGGATAATAGTCCCCGAAGGAGGTTTCAAAGACGGGAGTTTTCAAATTGGCTGTGACAATCTCACGGGATTTCCAGAAGTACAGTCAGAAGTTGATAAATTGATATTGATATCTTTGATAAAGCAATAACAAAAGGACATCTTAAATTCATTTAAAGATTACATGGTTACACTTTGTTAAGCTATCGATTAACGAATAAATTATATTCCTACTTAGACACAGTTTCAAAATGATCATGTTCGATAAGCGGCCATTTTAAAATTTATTGAACATATTAAACATTTTAAAAGCTGACATTAACTTACACACTCGAACAAACAAGGGTCAAATCAATTGTGACTCGGTAATCAGCACACATTTGTTATCTAACCCGAATGTTCTTTGGCGTATACGACATATTGCTTCAAAGTGGCAGCAAAAGCTAAATCGGCACTACAACTGCAACCTCTAGAGGCAGTATAGATAAAAACACAGAGTTGTTCACTTTGTGGCCAGAAGGAATTCCTGTTTTCTGTGGGATTGTTTAAGATTGGCGCGTTCCTTTTCGTTTTGTTACTTTATTGTCCAATCATGGTTCCTTTAGTTCTTAGTTCAACCCTATCCTCTGTTGTTGGTTATAATAAATAGATTTGTTTTCTTGAATAATATCGTTCTTTGCACGAAACCAGACTGATGAGAGTTCAACGAAACGCGTCTCTGGGTCACAAATGATTCTTCTATTTAAGGTCATCTACGAATCACTCTAAGAACACATTATCATCTTTCAGCTGTTCAGGGACAGGCGACCGCAAATTGTCTCCAAACCTTTCTGTTTTGTTTGAAAAAACAAGCATTTTGGGCACTTGAGTGTCAGACCTCCCGGCTGCTAAGCGGAGAGGTCTAGAAGAAAAATAATACCAGACCTGGACACCCCTTTCATGTGGCAATTTTCCCCGAAATTTAGTAAAAGTTTAACTTCTATTTGTCCATGATTGTAGGAAAGAGAGCTGCCTACATATCAATGTGCAAATCAATGGTTTGTCTTTTACCTTTTTGTACAGTTCTGTGTTGCTTACCCTGTCTCTGTGTTTGAAGACAAATGCCTAAAGACTCCAAATAAAATTTTATTTCTTAGAACTTATTCACAACATCAGATATTCCACTACGATGTATATCCAAAATACTTATTGTCAACATTGATGAAAAGGGCTGTCATAAACTAATTGTCTGAGTGCAGTAGCTGCAGTACATCCCTGCCAGATTTAAATTCTTTATATCTCAAGCATCATTCTGTTGAGACCACCTTACATAAAGTTCAAAATTACATTTTACAAAATATGGACCATGGTAAACTGATATTAATAGTTCTTTGGATTTCAGCGTGGGCATTTGACCCAGTAGATCATCTCATGTTAATAGAAACGGCGTCCAGTATTATGCCCCTGTAATGATTTTGTTTAGAGTTTTTGAACGTTCTGTTCTAAAATACATCTGCTTATTAATAATATAATTGAATATAAAAGTCTAAAGAACTGCAATCTTGACTTAATTGCTTAACCCTCCATGGGTCTTCGCACATCCTTTCTTGACATAATCTTTCCAGATGGCACGGTACTTTGCTTTGCGTTCTGCAGTGAGAACAGGGATCCTCAAATCTTCCCGTTTTTGCTGCACCGAACTCTTATTTGCTCTTTCACGTCTCCTACTTCCTTCAAAGTCTTCTTTGTATGCTCTTTTGACAAAAGGACTGCATTCAAGCTTTTCTAAATTTAAAGCAAAAGTAAAAATGCAAAATTTGACTAGAGCACTTTCGTATTTGATGTAAGTTTTCTCTCCTGTTTAGATGTTCATATGACCGTTAATTCTGCCCGGTTCTAGAGAGGACTTACAATCCTGGACAAGTAGAAGTTAATTTTGTACTAAATTTTTGTGGAAATGGAACAAATCATACATGACACTTGCCACATGAAAGGGGTGTCCATTCCTGGTATTATAAATTTTCTAGAATTCTCCGCTTAGCAGCAGGGAGGTCTGAGGTACAAGTCTACAAAATTCTCTGTTTTTAACTTAACAATATTTTTGAATGTGGGTTTGGGAAAATTGCATATTTCAAAGTGCAGAATTACAGGTAATATTTCCGTGTTGTATTATTGATATTACATATATCAGTTTTTGACATTGAGTGGATGGATGAATGTCACCCTGAGAGCCATAGTCTAGAAAAATGTTTAAAAAAACTCCGGACAAGACTAGATAATTTATAACGGTATCGTAACACCACCGTGTTCGGCATGGCGAGAGTCATGAAGGAGTCCTTTCCAAGTGAGGCCATCTTCATTCCTGAATTTCAACAGCACATGGCCAGAGGGATCGGACAACTGGAGGGGCATTTGCCTACCCCTAAAAATCTGTAGCAATCTACATCAAATCCCATCTTTTAGAGCAAGTATAAAGACAGGTAAACCAAAAAATCTGGATAAATTAAATCTAACAATCTGAAAAGGGAATCTTTTACTTAGGTTCTCCTTTGTCTAAGTAAGAAATATGTAAACAACGGAAAATGAGTATTATCAAGCAAGACCAGCTCAAAGTTCAGCCCCTTCTTCATAGGAATTCACCTTGTGCCACTACTAAAGTAGTACAAAGAGAAAACATGTGGAAATCTAAATATGCGTTATATTTTCTCCACTAAACTGCAACGACATACAAAATAATAGTTAAGTTACAGAAATCACTGCTTGAAGTTGCCGTGTTTGTAACTAAGATACTGGTT
>JAAAKL020007583.1:0-16740 GCA_010016065.2 Carybdea cf. marsupialis auct. non (Linnaeus, 1758) | reverse complement strand
TAATTTAGTTCTAAAGAAATATGAAACAGCAACAAACATATACAGATAAATATGCAGATAAGGAAATGTTAAATGAATATTGATTTTGTAAGTTAATAGGCACAATGCTTGGCTGGGTGAATGTCAAAACTTTGTCAGTTCATGAACCAAGCCAAATCCACCTAAAGCTTGGACTGTTAATTGTTCAGATTCTCCTCTCCAATTTCAAGATGCATTCTAAACTCTATAAGGCAGCAGATCCTGATTCTATTGCTATATCTTGATTGCTTTTTTAAAAAGTTAATTTAGCTTTGCAGTCAGTGTATCATTGTTATTGGTAAATTTCCACATGTCTGCTATCTTCACTGGCTGATGCAGAATGCAGATGGGTTATGTATTAGGGAAGCAGTAATCAAAGGGCCACCTATGCCACTCAATAAGAAAGGTTATGAACTGTGATGTGTTCTATATAGTGCTATAGTATAGTTGAATGAAACTATCTGATTACTGTTTAGGATGACTTGTAAAAGTAGTCATCAAAAACAGGCTAAAAATTCCATCAAATCCATACCAAATTGGCTCTTGCAGCTTGTCTCAGTAAAAGTGAGTCAGGATGAAAAAAATTCCCCTACCAACTGCTGTATGTTTTTGGACAATTTACTATTAAATTCTATTGTGTGAAAATACTTTTCTGGTTTACAAAGTGTTGTTTCTTGATTTTACAACTGCTTTGACGCTAAGAACAATTAGGACTTTTATGGAACATCTATGTAACAAATGTTTTTGAGATTTCCATGACTGGCCTTTTCAATCATGAATATGTATCCATTTTGAAAGACATCTTCTGAAATTGTAGGATATATAAATTTGAGGGTGTACTGCATGTCAACATTGAGAACAAGGAAAGCACTGACGGTTATAACTTTCATACAAAGTATCAAAACAAACAGTTTCATGAGTAGGTTATCTACTCAATTCTGTAATGGTAATATACTCGAGACAAAAAGTAAGTTACCTGAGATGCCTTTCTGTGAAGTAATACCTTACAGCTTGGATGGCGTTTGATCAGATTGTGGATTAGTCTAACTGCAAGGCATGCACCTTGAGGTGAGGCTGACAATGCAAGCCTCGCCATACGTTTAACAAAAGCTGCAACTAAGTAGCCAGGGAGATGTGTGGAAGTGAGAAAAAGGTCTAACTGTCGAAAGAAACGGTCCTTGTATTTAACATCCAGTATGCCAGGTTGGCACAGATTGTAGAGTTTATGATAAAAATCTGGATAATCTAAGTTGAATTCATTTATCAAGACAAACAAGCCATTTAATGCCAAAATACTTATAACTCCACCAACATTATAACAGTCTGTTAGGAAGTCAATCAGCAGTCGAGGGTCATCCATATGAGGCATGACCTTCTTGTGCAAGACCTTTAATATCCTTCTCAATATTGGTCGCTCCTGGTGAAAACTAAGTACTCCCAGCCAAGCGTTTGTGTATGCTTTCTTCAATACAGCGCTTGCATACATTTTCAAAACTTTCTTCTCGTGTGTCTGAACGAAGTCGGGCTCCAGTGTAAAGTATTCTCCGTCCGTCACTTGCCAGTTAGGTTTTATATTCTCAAGCAATGCTAATACATTATTTGCAAACTGGAGTGGCATGACAGGCTGACCCTGCATCTTTGTTAAAACGCTGCGAAGAATATCTTCGATTGTTTTCAGGGTATAGAACTTAATGTCAATATAATTGTTTGCAAATGTACGCAAGCAAGAGGTTATCAAAAAGATCTGATCCACATCCTCGTCTAGACAAGCAGCTATTATTTTCGAAAATAAATCAACTGCAAAAAGTTCCCCTTGAAGATTCTTTCTTGCAATCCGTAGCTTACTTTCTGCCTGTACAATACTCATTAACGCCAAAAAGGATGCCGTTTTTAAACCGATGATCTCGTCTTCACGTAGGTCGGTCTCTGAAGCTTCGTCTTCGCTGCCTGCTCCTCCTGCATCGGACGTTTTACCAAGGAATCCCAATACCACGTTATTATATGTTCGAAATTGCTCATTTAGCCATACAACAAACTTCTTTTCTGCGTCTGACGTAGAACTGTCGATATAGGATTCCGATGACACTTGGACAGCCTCGTTAACTAGGCTTATTTCGTTTGTAGTTGTACTACTACATAATCCCCTTTCGATAAAGTCCACAAAAACTTCAGATAGACCACTTACAATCTCTTTTCGCTTGTCTCCATCTGAAGTGTCTAATTCCTCCAATAAATCAACTATTCCATTAGAGTTTTTCTTCGATTTTAGAATATTAGCTACTTTCCTCTTCACATCCTCCGCCATCTTCGCGTAAACATGTGCTAGAATGCTTTCTAGGTTCCATACCTCTGTTGCTTAGCGTACATGACGCACTATTTAGAATTGACATTAACATGGTAAAGGAAGTGATAAGTCGTATAAGTCGTAACATTCCTGAGATAAATCTAACGGATCAAAGTAAGTGGAAATCATCTATCAAATGGAATTAAAAATAAATCCAGTGTTATGAACGGATATCTCGAATAAGAGAAAATTCAGAATGACAATGGATGGATTTGGTGTTTCCAAGAATAATTGTGATGGTAATGACATTGAAACTTCTTAGAGCAAATTATATCATAATCAGTTAAAATGTATATCTAACTGTCAAATATTATGTATTATTTTCTTACCTCCAATGAATAAGAGACGCATTTATTGCGTTTGTGTGCATGACAAGTCAAGATGTGACATCCACAGCCAGGAAAATATATTTTTGTTTATCGTAATACATCGAAAGTTGTAAGCTAACTGAAGTGTTGTTGTCAAACTTATCAACACATCAAATGTCAACGAACAACATAAACATGTACATGTAAACATATATGTGCATATGTATATATACATGAATTTGTATGTATAACTTGATGATATTCAAAGATACCTCACTACGAACTACTTACGGAACATGCTCTTTTCTAATAGGATGGCATATGACAGACGAAGAAAGAATCCGTCACGATGCCTTGTTTTACAGTTTACATCCTACAGACAACTTTCTTCTATCAGGTAAGGAGAGTTATTTCATTTTGACAAGTAATTTAAAATACTTGCACTAATGATCATCGTTTTACAGTGATCAGTGACACTGAATGTTGCTATACAATCAAAATTCCATTACTCTCGTGTTTATCTCGAAAACAAAGCTTACTACATGATTGTTTTCTCTAACATACAACAGGTGACCGTGCAAGATCTGTTTTCATCAAATCAAAACTGAATCTTCAAGAACTTAGTAAGATCTGGTGAGTGAATTTAAAAGCAAGATATTTTGATTTCTTTTTTTCACATTTCGTTATTCCAGATTATATAACTATACATGTTAGTGGTTCGTCACATGTTTATTAAACTGCTAAACCTGTTTAGTCCTCTTCGCTTCTGGCTTCGCAAAAATGAAAAGCCAACAACTTGTCAGCACTATGAGGATAACATAAGCCGGCTACATTGGTTACAGCCTCCACATATGATTAAATACCTTTGATATATTAAAACAAGTAGTTGCGCCTTTGAAAATGTCAATAAGTCGAATTTATTCCCTGAAAAATCTCTCTGGAGGTAATAATTGCTAGGCGATGGTAGTAACGATAATATATATACTATAAATACGATGAAATTTTCTATAATCAGTTTGCTTTGATCACGGTGACTCTAAAGCTGCAAGACAATACTACCTCTGTAGATTTTGCTTCGTAATACGCCATAGTATGGTAAAGATATAGTATTGATGTGGTCAATTGTTACAAAAATTTGGTCATAAAAGATTAAGAAAAGAAAAGTTATGTTATGACATATAGGTGATGTGTTTTCCGTTCGATGATAAGCGAAACAAGTTTAGAAGTATGGCGGTGAGCCCCCAGAGCACTGTACAGGATCTTATCTGCAATAAAATTGTTGATGACCATGGTGATTCATCAACTCATCCAACTTTATCATGACAAGAGTGTAGCCCTTGCGTACACTTCAAACGGGTAATTTCATATCTGAAGCAGGTGCAATCATGAAGGATATACAAAAACCCACAAGAACAGTGTCTTGAAACCAGTGCTCATTATTTCCTCAATGAATGACAATAAACCATACGATCGTTGTTATGGAGAACTCCAAACTGCTTTTTTAACAAGTCAGCGATCTAAAGCCGATTCTAAATAGATGAACATTGTTTTTTGAATTCAGAATGGCGGGTGCTGGAGTCTTGTAGAGGAGAAATGTCGGCAAAGATCGCTTTCTAAAAATCAATTACTGACAGAGTAAACTGAGTTCTATAATTTGTGAATTGTGATATAAGTTGTGTCAATAACATTACTATTGTGTTTGTCAACTTACAATTTTCCTTAGTTCTGTGATATTCAGCAGCATAATTTCCATGGATTATTTAGCGCTGCGTAAGGGAGAAGTGAAGTTCATTTGCGTAGATTGTTCTTACTTCAGTTGAGGGCAAAAAGAGGTCTTATAATCGAGGGTGAACTTCCTTAATTTTATCTAGCATCAGATTAAATCGCTTCTTCTACCTTCTACCTCTGTCGAGTTGGCAAAAGTCTAAACTCTGACTCTGACTCTGACTCGTATTTTGCTGTTTCCAACCATGAAACACGAAGAACATCAAATGTAGACTGCAGTGAGCATAACAGCTACCTATTTCTTGTCAGAAGAGGCTGTCAAGATAAAATTTTTACATAAGAGTTCTCAAAGTGGCCAACAAAGAAGCTGCAATGAAAGCATATATTTTAAGTGTCGAATTTAGAGAGGTCAACCCTACAACAGTAAAAGAACGCGTAACATGATTTCTTTGCATCGTTTAAGGCTCTAGCTATCAGTACACATCTGAGTATTCTCGGCTGGATGCAGTGTACAAAATTTCATCAAAGTGGGCAAGACCATTCGAAGACCTTCGCAGTTCTTTTCAGTTTCGAAGGGGCTTTTTTTTGTTTTCTCCTTCCACCTTCTATAAATACCTTAAATTCTTAAAATTAAAAAAAGCGGAGTCCCTTCACTATGCAAGTTTTGTGGATCTTTTCTTCATCATTGTTGTATTGAAGACTTTGAGATAGTCTGTGATGATATAACATTACTGCGTTTCCCACGTGTAAAGACTAATAGATATATTCTTTAGTTAATCCCATTGTTACATTTTAGTTTAAGCACCTTGTTATGTTACATGGTTTATCCAGATAGACAGATAGACAGCAAGGTTGATGCACTAGATGAACGATCTTATTACTGAAGCTGCGCTACGCTCTCCTCTTTTATGATGTTGGTCATTGAGATCCTCTACTTTCCTTCCTCTCCCGCCGATTTAATCTGAAAAGTAAAGAACTTTTGCTGATACGTAACTATAATCAGGGCGATTACCTGAACATACGGGAGTGCTCGGTGCATAAATGCAGAGGAGTATAGAGAAATACACTAAAGGAAGAGATTTGGAAATTTGCTAATCCGAGTTTCACGTATTTACGATCATGTGTTGATAAATATCTCACGACTTAAACATTAAATTACTTAATCTTTTTATCTTATTCAATCCCTTATTTCCTGCAACTTTTAATGTTTAGCGGCTCAAGAGCATTACAGGACGTTAGATTGTCAGAAAAAGTTGAACGAATACATATTATAAACGTTTAACTTTTAAAGCCATTTTGCTCGGAATAAAGACAGACGTACAACGTGCTAGATTAATCTGCTGTACCATTGTTATAGTTAGAAGCTAAAATATTCAAACAGATGTTTAATCAGATATATCTATATTTAATTTGGGCAGAAGTACAATTTTCTATACCTCTTCATTACGACGTATAGCTATTCTAAAGATAAATACAATGTTTAGAAATTTTTAAAAAGTGTCCAGTACAAGACATTACACACACTATAAAGTATCTAGCAAACTTACTGATTTGTTTCGGTCGTTCTCCCGGACGCCCACCTGATCTCACATCCCGGCTTCTCATCTACCACTCCACCACGAGGGGCCTGAGTTCTAGTAAATTGGTAGCGTCTTTGTCTATCAGGAGATTATCTATGTAACACATTCGTTTCCTATCTCTGTAAAAGCATTTATCCTACAATTATTTGATATTTCTTTCTCAAAGAGTCTGGATTGAACTAAAATGTCTAAGCCAATAGCAAGCTCTTGATACGCAAGCCAATGATATAATGCGTCAGGCAGTGATATAATGCACAAGGCAGTGATATAATGTACAAGGCAGTGATATAATGCACAAGGCAGTGATATAATGCACAAGGCAGTGATATTATGCTCCAGGCAATCATTTGACGAACAAGATAATCATTCAATACAAAAATATACGATTCAAAAGTGTCTGTAAGAGAAAATAAATACTCGCCAGGGGCGACTACGAGATCTAACACTTAACGCAAGATAATGGAAGTAGTGAATAGCGTAAAAATTATTTAAATAACAAGTTTACAAGCATTCTGTGACTTAAAATGAGTTAAAAATACTGAGGAGATGTCTTCGATGTCTCTTTCCATCTAATTATATTGGAAAAGAATCACTTAGATTCTTGGTGACAAACTGAAAAGGAAAACTTAGCAAGGAGAAATGCTGACACGTGATCGAGTCCCGTTAACTGCGACGGAAACTGCAGATTCGATAATTCCTTACTTTCAACACTCAAGTTGGTAGGCTATAGATAACTTACTAGTAGTGGGGAGAAAAATAATACCCGAACTTCTATCATAAACTATCATTTATAGTATACTTACGAAGCAGTAAACTTAATACCCTTATACGCAACACGTATCACACTAAAACTATAAATTCTGCCAGTATCGCTCTTTCCAGTAGGTGCTCTTTCCAGTTTAGATACCTGCGTTGATTAGATTTGTTAATTCGGGACTTGTCAAGGATCTCTTACGCAAGATATCTGTATCTATTTATATCACAAATATATAAAACTACTGTTATTGTAACATCTCAGTCACCACTTTCATTTGTGTCACAAATAAGACCGATTGATTACGACTTATCCTCGATTTACCTTTAAAGATGAAGTTTAGAAAATTATGAAATATAAATCGTGAGTGTCTGCCCTTTTTATTTATTTTTGAAACCTGCACATCTGTAGAGAACAATATGTGTGCACTTACTTGAATCTGAGCGTTTTTCTCAAGCATTTTACGAATGACTGCTACATGGCATCAAAACGATGCCAAACCTTTCAATAGTGCTAACGTAGGTACTTTTGGTAAGTGCTCACATCCAACACGGTTTTTTACAAGGAATAAGTAGCGTTTAGACTGCGTCAGCTCTGCAATTATGCTTAGGATAATACATGAGAAACTTTCACTGCTACCGCGAAATGCTGCTGTGTACGTTAGCATACGGATAACTGTATCAATGACTGCAAAATACAAAATTCGTCGATCAGGATCGGGCAACGGTATTTGTAGCCTCAACTCAAATTCTTGTATAAAGTTGTTCAAGCTTAAATGCATACCTGTTACAAAGTTTAAAGCCTCGCGTTTCTCAATCTCTTGAAAGATTTCCGCAGCATAGAAAAGCTAAATGTTGTTTGAGCGGACCCTGAGAGTCTTTTCAATGGTTGATGAAATGACTTGGAAACAGAATCTTATCCACATATCTCGAAAACAAATGGATCGAGAATCATCATAAAAACAAGGGTAGCAGGGTTCTGTACGACAGCCAATTTAAAGTTCTTGAATAGTTATCATAATATTATCTAGTTATTTTTTAAAAATAAGGTTCTGTCTAGTAAAAGGTCATTTACCTGTATCAAACATTTTATTGCTGTCTATAGGAAGTTTGCTGACTCTACAAGAGACAATATGCTCGATGAAAGAGAATTTGCCATTGCAATGCATTTAATACAGAAGCGACTCTGCGGATTTGAGTTGCCTTTATCACTTCCTGAATCCATGAATCTGGATCCATGGTCTTTGATAAAAATACAACAGATGAACGTCATCGAAAAAGAGGCATACGAGGAATTGTTCTTCACAGCCGATACTGATGAAAAGGGGAGCTTGACAGGTAATTAGGAACAACCTGGGCACTGGAAAAGTCCCATTCTCTTGTAGTTGAATAGTAACTAGTGACTTGCCTTGATTTTATAATGCTCCTCTCTCTATTGATTAAATTTATTCTATTCTTCTCTTTCCTCTAGCAATGATAAAGCCTGCGCTCCCCTCGCTCCTTCCGTCTTTACTTTTATCACTGTGGAGTTTTTATGGATATTCCTTCATTTGACAACTTAAAGTGTATCTCCAGTGGTCAGAATTTTTTATATTTTGTTCATTTTTTTCAAGGAATCAAACTGCTACGTTAGTTTTGGTTTCAAGTACAGTTTTCCGTAGTTATATGTGATTGTCTAACGAAATTTTTTCAAAACGAGGAAATTTTGAAAATACCATGGCAAAAAATGTCTGACCACTGGAAATACATTTTCATGATAATATGGATCAATTTAGAAAAGATACTAGAACAATAGACAGAATGACATAGGGAACAGATGGGCTGCTATCCAAAAATTGCTTAGAGCTAGATTTCGATGGCCACTGACGGACTATTGGTATAGCATACCTTGAGAAGGCTTAAGTCACCTATGTCCCAACAGTAACACATTCCAATGTCTCTAGTAGCTTTTCAAAGCTAATTATTACAAAGCCTCTCCTTTTTACCATAATGCAAAAACTCATTGCAGCTGAGCTTAGCAATCACATTGCCAAAGATGCCTATTTTAGCTATGCTCCATCTTGTTTCCAGGCAACTTGGTTGTCAAGGCATTCCTGAGCTCAACTGCAAAGAGTCAGTAACCACTAGAGTCTTAAGTCTATTAGCTGTTAAGTTCTTTAGCCTTCTCAATTTTCGGGATTGGCAAATATGTGCTTGGCATTCTAATTCTCCTATATGAAGAACTCATCAACGAGCAGCCGGCCGTGGCATCCTCACAGAGATTCCTCCAAAAATCACGATCTTTCGCCAATCTCGTAGTATTTACTATGCTGAGGCCAGTTATGTCCTTGATATTATCTGAGAAACGAATTATCCGTCTTCGGTCTGCTTGAAATTAACCAAACAAAATCAGGTTCAAGGTAAACAATACTAATAAGAACAACATAGGTTTTGTTTATCTTTTAATACATATCATAGAATGGGTCCGTCACAAGTATTCCTAAGCCGTTTCAAGTAAATGTCAACAACTAAACCCAAAAAATAAGAATTAAAGTTAAGCAAGAAGTTTAAAGGCCAATCTGATGTCATGCTGTCAGTGTCAGTGACAAACTCTCCCATATCAACTCTTGCAGAAAAAAAACATGAAGCTAAGCAGATCCTCTTGGAAAACTCATTCAATAAAATCTCCTTGAGGAATGAAGAATCAAACGAACTTCTCACCAAAATGGATTTGTTGAAGAAAGCTTTACATAATAAAAGAGAATCGATAGGTCAAAATGGAGCATCATCTCATTCAAAACGAATGCTAACTTCGTGTAAGTGTTGTAATACATGATGTTAGGTGGAAAACTATTTTTGTATTTTCTTTACTTATTGATCGACATTGATAAGTCTTTTTAAGAGATGCAAATAGCGAAAGCTACACCGATCTTCAGCTTTATAAAGTTGTTTATAAACTTTGTTAACTTGTTTATAAACTTTATAAAGTTTGATATTACTTAAAAGTTGCTACGTACTACATCTGCATGAACAAGATACCCGACTCATTGGGGAAAAGAAGCATGAAATACACTAGACAAACAAATGATGCCTTTAAACCACGTGCATGCAGTTCAACAATCCCAAGTTTCGCGTTGATGCTCTAAGAAACGGAGAAGTAATCCTGAGTTTACTTTTGGCAACACAAATACAATTAGAAATTACTGTTTCAGATCATTTTACTTATCTTCTAAAGTTTACATTTCAATTAATTTGGCAATTAGTAAAACGTATTAGATAGTAGATCTACGATCATTTATTGTGTGATAAATTGAGGATTGATCGCTTTAGTCAATTAAATTGATGAGAGAATGAGAATTTATGTAGCAACTACGTTGGTTTGCTTCAAAGTGCTATTAAAATTCTTATCTCTTAAAACCAGATGATAAATGTAATTTTTGAGTAGCATAAAGTAAGCCGAGAAGGAAACAAATCAGCTGTCATGAACTTTTTATTCTATTATTGAGGAACCGTTCTCAAGTTAAAGCTGTCAAGCTAATGAATAATCTTCGCAAGAGCAGATAAATATCTCTAGATCGTATTTATGATGTTTCTTCAATAAGGACAACATGCGAATAGTAGAGTTTAGATGGAGTTTATCAGCAAGGTTTGTTAATTTCCATGTAAAACTTGTTGGTGGTACAAAACAATAAAACTGCACGATCTAGTGAAAGCACTTTAGTACCGAAAAGCTTGTTTCATCTGACACTCCTCAGACTAGAAAATCGTCAGGATTGGAACTGAGAAGAAATCAACGAAACTTGTACCCAATTTTGTTTTGAAAGTAGCCAATCAGAGGTCTGACTGCTAGATTGGTGTTGTTTTGACCAATCAGTGTCTGTGTAACTGAATGATTTAACGAAGTGCACACTTTGCGGAAGTGAAATGATTAACATAGCACATTACTTTATGCGGAGTTCGTACCAGGCTGGAAGAAAGTGGCAATTACTTTGCGACTGTACAATCGAAGATACGAAGCTCTTTAACCATTAATCTGCTTCTATTTTCCAAATATCTTCCGTTTTATACATCTTGCAGTCTATTTTACTCGAGTAAACATAACGCTCCATCGTGCTTCTAAGAGACACTGGGAAATTGTCTTCACGGGAATTTTTATGATTACAGAGAATGCTTTAAACTGTTCATTTCCGGACGTTTGATTGCTTCCAATTAATAATTATTCAAGGGTCTTGGAGATTGCCTTGAATTACTTAAGATCTTGTACAAATATATGATATTGTACATATTCTTTTGTTTTCTCGCTTCACACTAGTTTGCATTCCTACAAGGCACCGACATTTTGCCTTGAATAAGATAGCGTTTTTCACGATTACATAATAAAGAATTGTATACTCTTCACCTTATCGTCTGCTCATTCCCTAATTTACTTCTTATTGGATTCATGTATTCCCCTTTTTACCTATCATCGCTGAACTCCTCGGCTTCTTCCCTCTCATAATCTCATAAAGCGTTATTACCTCAAAATCCGAAACACTCTTTACATATCGCAAATTAGGTCTTTATTGGATCATTTTTATCGTTACCTAGAGTTCACTACCCGCTTCTCTCCCAATCAAGTACCCAAATAGATTTACTGTTTCGGTACTATCGATAATCAAAGTCAGCTGACTCTGTTTGTAGGAGGATGGAAATTTGTCCTCAATTATTTTTACGACTTACCTACAAAATCGACTACAGCAATATCTTTTAAAAGCACAGCACCAGTTTTGTTAGATTGGTATGGTGAAACGAGAGGAGAGTGCCATTTTTGTTCGCTCAACGATGCACCGACGCTTCGGAGAAATAAAGTACGTCGGGGTCGGATTATGACCTTTGTGTAAATGGTTTATATGTAGATGCCGCCTCATTACTTTCACCTGCCGCAGGCCTGACCTTCTACTGTCTGCGGTGGACGTCACCTTTGTCTCTAACATCGTGGCCTAAACCGCAATTTGTACATCGGCCAAAACATTTTTGCTTAGTGAACAATGGTCACACAAGGACAGTCTAAGGTCAAGAAGCTTACTACTGTACTATCGGTTTCATATTGTCTGATCAAGATAAAGTGACTGCAACAAGTGATTTATTAATACATCTATCTAAAACCAAGTATGTAAAGATATGAAGGATAATAGTAACAAAGATCAGAACTATGGTGGCCAGAATATGTACGGGCCAAAGCTCACTATCTAATGTTCGTGATGTTACCTCTGAGCATTCGTTTGCAATAACTATCGCCTCCAAATTGTAATAAGATTTACGTATCCCTTTATTAGAGACGGTATATCCTCAGCTATGTTTCCTACCAGGTTCAATATTAAATACAACTATTTTTCATATAGGTGAAATTGTCAAAGATCTTTTCTTGATGTCGGACCTACCGATGCTGATTCTCGCAAAAATCTGGTAAGAAGATAGCGGCATGTGAGCCTCTTTCTCTCATTGTCCCTTTGTTTTATTCTCAATTAAAATATAGATGAAGTATGAGCTATGGCCTAGGGTGTATGCAGACAGCTTTGAATAGTCCCGCTTTAACTTACCACAAACAACAATTATTAACAGGCTCAGGTTAACCGATAAGTATTGTAAACATAAATGATATGAATGGCATCAGAGATCTCAGATGGCATTAAAGGTAATCTAGGCTATTAAGTATTGTATTTCTCCACTGGTAACTGTACGTCCCATCTGTTTTAGATAATTAGATAAAAAGCTAGATGCATTTGTATCTCAAGGCATGGTTCTTTCATGTATAATTGCTATGTAGCGTCATCGGAATTCAGAAATTAGAGTTTACAGACATACTTATACCTGCAGGAGATTTCTGATGTCATTATTTTCTGTGATATCTAGATTTGACTGCTTTATTATTACTTCAAAAATTTTAACAGTATTGTTCCTCAGTCTTATCGCATGTTATCCTGGACGTCCTGTAGTTAAAAGATAAATGCAGACCAAACATCCATTGAAATGGTGCCCCGGTACGGTTCTGAAGATTCGATACATTGATCGTACTTTTGAAATGGAGGCTACAAAGGAAACATAAAGTCAGTTCTTGTCTACGATAATCGAGAGTCAGTACGAATTTATAGGATCTACGCCATGTCCTGTCTCCTTTCTAATATGGCAAGGTATACAGGAAGCACATCTGTAAATGTTGAAGTTTGACGCATCGGGACGAACTACAAAATGCCGTTTAAAATTGTAACAAATTCGACATTAATTTATTGATACAAAAATTTAGGGGGCTTTCATGCCTCTCCACAATGACGTCATTTCAGCGAATACGTCACTAAGTCACAGACTTTGACTTGTGTTACGTTACGATGAAATTGAGGTTACAACAGCCTATACCACTCTAGAAATCTATATAATATATTTCCAGTCCATACTGTGTACTCTTTGGAATGTTAAGACGTAAAGCCTTCCTAGCGAAACACGCAGGGCATTACTGTAGATTGAGACCAGAGTGGACCCAATAAAAGCTGATAAATAGGAGAAATTAGAAAGAAAGCTCCAAAGTGCGTATTGACTGCATCCTTTTTAAGTTGGCTTTTTGTAGTGATATTCTTAAATATTTGAGGTATGATTTGTCTGTGGTGTACACTAAGTTGATGGGACTAGTAAGTAAAAATAAATTATTCGCACAAACGAGTGTACATGCAAGGGGAGTCTGTTCTGTTCTTAATTTTATTACACTTATATCAATGAGGAATCAAACCTTGATAGAAAGTCGTGTGAGGAAAAGTATACTCGTTTACCCAATGATATTAACATACATCTCGCAAATGCCTAGCCATACACCCAAGTCACACTAAATTAATATATTAATTTGATTCATTAATGAACCCCTGTGTGTGACTTTCGCTATACTCCTCATATGATGCATTCAGTGACCGTACACACCCACCATCGCTGTAAACATACGACGCCCTGGACCTCATTGGTTGAATAATTTTTTATTTATGTATTTATTTTTTTGTGGTATACTCGGCTTCGAGCGTAGCCTATTGCTCAGATTGAATAATTGCTACTTTAAAATCTTCTTAACTTTTTATCGCATCTCTTCTACAACTTGCATTTTTTAAGTAACCACCGGATAATCATTTTAGTGTCTTACTGGCCTTTCTTTGTCTTTAGGAACATTGCGGACGTAGACAGAGATGGCAAGATATCAAGGGATGAGTTTTGTATCGCAGTTCATCTTCTGAGGTTTTGTTTAAGTAGTAAGTAAAAACTTAACTCTAAACAACATAAACTCTTATTTAACTACTTGACCTCGACTCCTCTAGGAAGGAAGTTGAATATAGAGATAGGGTCTGTTGTGTTTTGTCAGGCGAACACTCAGATGACAACAGAGAAGACACCAGGTTTACATTACACTTTCAAATACGAGAAGTATCTGTATCGACTTGACTCTAAAAGTACATACTGATTTCCTATTTACAATAACTTGATTTCATGTGATACAAACAATAGGTTCTTTGAACAAATTACATCACTACTAAAACTTAGTGCTGCAGCGTAAGTAGTTTCGAATGCTACTTAGCTTTCGTTTCAGCAATCACATGCTGAATCAAATGATCTCTGAATACTAAATAAAGCAAAGGGTCTAAGGCTATTTGTTACTAGTTTATAGCTATTTGTTGTTGTTGTGCACTATTCATTCACAATCAAGCGCTATAAGTAAAAGCATGGCACAGGGCACACTGAGCGTCAACAGCACAAGAAACGGTGCGACAGCATTTACGAATGGACAAGACTCACACCAGAACAGACCGTACGATCACCAAAGGACAGAGAGGGTGTGGAGAGATGTTATTCGTCAGAGTACTGCAACGCCCCAACGACCTTCAGAAACGGTTACGAGATAGAGAAGAAGAAGAAGAATCATTTTTCAATCGCCCTGTAATGCCATTGCTTCTTCCAAACATCAGTAAAGGCAGTAATATCAAAACATGTAGCATGCCTCTTCCCTTATAGGTTTTTAAAAAGATGCAAAGCTGCATGTAGAGGGAAAACTTAATAACCAATAATCCAAACAAAGTCAGACAAACACAATAATGATAGAAGGGTTGCTCTTTCTGGCACACAGAAAGTTTAATGTCCTGATAAAGATCTTATGAAGATTACAAAATTCAGATCTTTGAAGAAATTCCGTGATTCTCAGATGAATATCATAAACAGTTGTTTAAAAGGGGTAGATACCGATACTTAGAGAGGACATTGTGAAGTTAAACACACACTAGGGACGAGGAGGGATGCACAGGATTAAAGTTCACCCTTCCGATGTGGGGATGGCCACGTATGTTTGTGCACTGTCGAAGTCCGAGGGATTGAAGAATAGACCTTTTCATCGTCATTAGTGAATACTATGCTCAAAACAAATCTTGTAACTTTTGGTCATTTGCCTTTGCGCAGCCCTAAGCAATAAGTTAAGTGCTTGCCACTCATGATATTTATGATCAATTTGAAGAGAATTTGTGCACATTAGCCCCATTTTAACACTATCTTTTGCTGAAAATTTAGAGATATTTCCAAGTGAGCAGGTATCAAAGCCGCGGTTATTTTGGGTTATGGCACCCATGCTTTTTTTCCAGATTTGGTAGATTAATCTCAAATGGAACAAACTTGCTGACGTGGATATCTATTATCCTACAGCTAATAGATATCCACCCACTAATCTATGCCCATTGACAATAATATAAAAGAAAACCTACTAGTCCCCCCCCCACTCACGTCCCGGGAAGCTCCAAGTACTGGGTGAGGTTAATGGCGCCCTTTTGCGATCCTAATTTTCTATTTGTTTTTCACTTTTACGTGATACAAATATATCCCAAAGCTCATCAAGATAGTTGTCCTCTGTTTTCCTCCTTCAATATTTCATGTGACGTTTCTGATGGACGTCAGTAAATCTACTATGTCTATCAAACTATGATGAAACAGTTTCAATCTGCCCAAAGAAAGGCCACTATACCATATTTTATTTAGTACGTTTTCGACAACGGGAACCTTTCGTTCTTTATAAAAGTCATGCATTCCATTCTGCTAGTCAGAAACTATACAGAGGTTATCGGTTGAGAGAAATGAAGAAATTACTGTGTCAGTGTAAGGAGATACGATTTTGGACTATGAATATGAAAGTTTCCCAAACCCCCTCTCCAAAATATTTTAAATTACTTTGAAAAAGAGTATAGAGCTCTTGCAGAATGACATCTCGGCTATGTGCTTTTTCTTACTTGGGGACAGCTTTTGACAAAAACAGCGACCTTCGTATAGTCGATGGTTTGATTTGTAGGGGAAAGAATCTGTCGCTCAACGAGGTTTTAGTTTTGTGAAGTTGTCAGATGGAAGTAACCACTCGTGTAGGGAAAGGAAAAAACAAGTTTTTTCGTATACCAGCAAGTTTAAGTCGAGGGGATCAGCAGATTTAACACTTAAGTGGAGAAGGAAGAGCGAAATAGTTGACCGTCATAAGAATGAAGGATCTAACTGAGACCAAAATGAAGAACTCAAGGATCTGTGAGAAAGAAGATTACCACCGTCAACTTTGATTATATTGACCCCAGTCATTACGAACGGATATCTCGTCCATGGCAAATAAACAGGGAACTGTTGCACTCATTTGCTGTTCATTTGTGTTCATTTGCTTTCATTAAGTTGTTTATATCCTACATTACTTGCCTTATAAGTTCATTTCGTTCGGACTACATTTTCGCTGATTTCGAAGTGGGGTACGAAACTGCAGCAGTACCAGTTATTGGTGGCCAAAGATCGATAACATCTTGCCAATCACAAGCTTATCTTATTCATTGATCATAAGCCTAATGCACAATCGGGTAGAAAACCTGACAGTTAACTTAAACTTTTTAACTTTGGTTGCTATATCTATGCATTTGACTGAGACAATGCACTAATTTCACAGCGACTTGTTTCAAGATCAAGCCCAGTTGTCCCCCAATAAACGGTCGCCTAGCAACAAGTAGGTAGCTGC
>JAAAKL020007582.1:0-16741 GCA_010016065.2 Carybdea cf. marsupialis auct. non (Linnaeus, 1758) | reverse complement strand
CGTATCTCAGTGGTGACACTTTCAATTTCTCTCGTATCTGTTCAAACCATAGAAAAAAATTTCTACGATATCTACAAAGAGCAATAATTGAAAATTATACTAAGCTTATGGAAATGCAACACCTTGAGCCGCTCTCTACTCTTACTCTGATCGAGATACCTCAGATTGTCTATCTACCATGCATCGTCAACTTTCTGAGATCAAATCATCTGATCAAATCAAGAAGACGACACTTCTATCCTCTACGAAAAGTTAAATTTTCTTCGCTGACATTTACATCCTGTTGAGCAATTACGTCATTCTCATACGCACAAGATGGTATATCATTTTAATTTTCTCGTTTTACTTTCCTTAATAGAAGCCTTAAAACATTACCAATACCTATAATTTCGTAAATTTGTCTTAGTACGGCAGCCAATACCATATGCGGATTAATTTTCGCGGATTTCGCAAATTATGGCACTTAACGAGAATTAAAACCTGCGTCAAAAATCGGATGATTCACTGTCCGCGAAATCAAATCCCTCCGCAATCAGACAAATGTTGGTTGTCCCCGAAATTTAACCGGCGCGACAACTGATCAGCTTGAATCAGTATAAACTCAGATGCGATGCGCCAAGTTCTTGTAAAGTTGCCTGTATCGTGTTTAAACATCGTATGACTATGAACCACCAAGAATGACCACAAGTTTATTTGTCACAATTCTTTTCAATCATAACATTTTGACATTATTAAACTCGGCCCGAGTCTATCTTTACAGAAGCGTTAAATATGCATAGAATAAACACGTGGTTGAAAGCTTTACAAGGTACCGGACGGACGAACAGAATATCGCGAATTCAGGTACGATTGTTCTTTCGGTAGTTTATTGAAACTCGCAACCTTCGTAGCACTGTCTTTAAAAATGACATATGTAAGGTCAACAAATGCTCTCCACTCACTTGTTAAACCCACTGAAATGTATTCCTTGAAATAAGCCAGTAGTATTAGAATAAAAAGGATGAACTTTCTGGATTGGATGAATAAGGGGTGAGTGCCTTTGGCCACTCCAAGTCTTTATGAGTCTTATGTTGGGAGCTTTTCCTGGACGTGCTATTTCATCTTAGGCCAAGTCTAAGCATATGTGTTAAAGACACCCTTCAAGTGCTATTAACCATTCCTCAGGCCTCACCCTGGGTCCCTGCTGCTAATGGCTCCAGATCATATTAACCAACCAACTGATCAATAAACCCAATTATGAACCCTTGCAGAGAGGCACAATACCCATAGAAAAAGGGAATCGCGTTCTCCAACCCGATCATACCAATACCTCGTCACTTTTCGGGACACTGCGTGATAGCAGCTGCCAACAAAGACTCCAGGGGAGGGGGTATGTGGATATTTTTCGCTCAGTAGAAGATTCAAGACAATAAGCTCTTTACTTAAACAAAACCTCCTGAAAGAAACATCCGGACACTTATTAAGAAGGTCATACCATCATAGAATTAGCATTGTTTACAAAATACTTAAGTGACGTGATCCCGACTAAGACCTAATCATATTTTAGCAAGAGAATGGACCTTCTATATAAGCAAGATTTACTTTAGCATCTTACTAATTTGATCCCTGAGGATGGGCCTAATGAATTTCAATAAACCGACAGCTTAAGACTCAAGACTGAGAAGATATCCACTTCAGAATAAGGAAACATTTGCCTTCTACCAGTCTATGTTTGGGACCCTTTGTTGCTGACGCAGGTACACCGGGAAAAGGCTGGTTTAGTAGCACAATTGGAAGGAACACTGACCCCATAGAGCAGGTATTCGGAAGCGACTTACGAAGTATATCAAGTACCTGACTGCCAACTTCTCGGAACACACACCCCGCAGTAACTAAGAAAGTCGGTGAGGCATCCGACAGAGATAGAAGCTACTACTGATGCAATTAAAGTAAAATTAAATATGTTGAGACCTGATTCTGACTTTTAAACATAACGAGAATACCTTAGTATGCCGTCCATGGAGAAAATTTCTTAAGTGTAAGTTTATTATTGGTCTTTAAAATTTAAGCCATTTACAGACGCTGCCGACAGGCTTCGGGATCTCAGAATTATTTGTCGTGTGGATCTTTAACAACGACGCGAGTAGGTGACCGTATGCCATGTACAAACGGACGGGCCAATAAAGGTAGAAAGAAAGAGAATAGGCCACTGATAGCTTATACTGCTTACAATGTGCACCGCCAGCTCCCTCAAATTTTTCTAACCTAACCATTGGGCATTGAGCCAACTAAAACGGTCCTCCCTTGAAAGATGTTGACTATCCACGCTGTACATTCCTTTTTTCTTTAATGCACTAAATCAGCAACAAAGGCTATCAAAGCTTCTGATAAATGAGGACATTATGCAAGATGTCCTGCTAATCCATAGGGCAACATGCTTCGTGGAAATTGAATCAGCAGTCGATCACATTAAAATGCCGTTCTTGGCAGGGCTCTAACTTCACGCAAGTGTATGGCACGCGGCCGATCTGGGTGCAGGCCATTAAAATGCACTGACTTAGTATGAAGATATTGAAGGTCTCTGTAAGTGAGCAAAGTAACCGGAGAACTCGTCTTTAAGCCATTATTATTCTTTCATGCAGGACACACTTGACAAGTTTACATGCCATGGCACTAATCAAACGCCATACCAAACGTTAATAAACTTTTTCAAGTCGACACGGGAGGAGACTGGTAATGGTAGGCTGCCATTGTAGGCTCTACTTGGAGAGAGCTTTCAAACATAATCAGGCAAGGGTACTTCTTGAACTTTTTGCATAAAACAGTGCAAGATAGACATGTTTCAAGATTTCCTCTAAACGTAATTGGAAATCGGTGTCCACTAGGCGACGGACTCATTCATTGCTGTATATTTCTATTAAGACTACCATTGCTAGTCACAGTCATTTCCGCTGACCTCCATCACTGATACGACACTCTGCAATCGATGATCTACAACTGCATGACGTTATACAAGCAAATTTATCACGACACAAAGCCAAACTTGAGATTTGCACTAAACCTACATTGACCGTATTAAAAGGATTAGTAGATCAACGAGAAAAGTTTTCTTATTTGACTTTCAGGCGTATACTGCTATCGGTTGCACATACAAGAGAATATAATTCTGTTCATAGGTAGAAAAGATGTCTCAGGCAACCATGACCAAGGGTCGGTTGAACTTTCATCATTAGCAAATCACTAGTTTTCAAAGATGCGCAGGATCCTACTCCGTTTTTCACACTCCTCTTTATTCTGAGATAATGAAAAAACGATTGTGATGAGAAAAATAAAAAACTGATCGACAAATAAGGAATGCTCCAACCGCCATTCGAGCTCAGTCCCCTTTCAGCTTGGAGAACAACACAAAAAAATGACGCTGGTTCCGGGGTCGAATAATTATTAGGGATATATTGCTCACTCCCTAGTTTTACCTTGATAGGATAAAATCGCATTTGCATGACGTCAAAACCTGCAGTTGTCGATTGCTGATTGGAGCATCCCGTATCGATGAATGCCAATCAGCCGGAAAGACTGTTACTGGGCACAGAAGTCTTAACCCAAGTTAAAGGCAACTAATGAGTCCATCGGCATCGTAAACACTGCTCTCCAAGTGCTCCAAGAGAAAACCTCAAAATTTTCTCTCTCGGATTACGTTCTGTATGATGCTATGGTTATACCCTGTGCTGCTTTATATTTCTCTACCAATTTTAAAATAATTTAAATTTTTCATCTTTGTCTTCTACCGAGGGTTTTTTCAGCACATCGAAGATTGTTTCTAATCATTTGAGTAGAACAGGATAAGATATTCTACAATTGTCCAACAGAGTCTGATACTCTACAAATACTAGTAGAACAGGATATGATATTCTACAATTGTCAAAAAGAGTCTGATATTCTACAAATACGAGTAGAACAGGATAAGATATTCTACAAGTGTCAAACAGAGTATGGCATTCTACAAATATGAGAAGAACAAGATATGATATTCTACAATTGTCCAACAGAGTATGATATTCTACAAATATGAGTAGAACAGGATAAGACATTCTTAAATTGTCAAACAGAGTATGATACTCTACAAATATGAGTAGAACAAGATAAGATATTCTACAATTGTCAAACAGAGTATGATTTTCTACAAATACGAGTAGAACAGGATAAGATATTCTACAAGTGTCAAACAGAATATGGCATTCTACAAATATGAGTAGAACAAAATATGATATTCTACAATTGCCAAACAGAGTATGATTTTCTACAAATATGAGTAGAACAGGATAAGACATTTTAAAATTGTCAAACAGAGTCTGATACTCTACAAATATGAGTAGAACAGGATAAGATATTCTACAATTGTCAAAAAGAGTCTGATATTCTACAAATATGAGTAGAACAGGATATGATATTCTACAATTGTCAAACAGAGTATGGCATTCTACAAATATGAGTAGAACAGGATTTTACATTCTACAGTTGTAGAATAAGGTATGATAATATACATACATTTGTAGAACAAGATACGACGTACGAAATATAAGTCTGTAGAGATTTGAAATGAATGATTTGTTGAGGAGTCCTGAAGAGCTACAGTTGCGGGGCCATGAACATGAGGGAGAATTGTGTTAAATGTGTGGGTTGTCAACAACAGGATACATTGAGAAAGAAAAAAACAGTAGAACGTATAATTGAACGGGCAAATCAGGCTCAGAAATCTTCCTCATGTGCTCCATCCAACAAGTATTTCCATAAGATGTCACAAATGTACCTTTCTATAACAACGTATGTATATACCGAGGCTGATAGAAATGATAGAAGTCGGCGATGCGAAAAATTTATTGATCATCCGCATTTGTTCAAACTCCTCTTTGGCGTTTCTGATTTTTTATCCTTATACTTTTTGCATGTATAATATTGAGGAAGGATTTTTATAAATATTTTCGTGATTGAGGAGGGGCAGTACATTATCTTCATCAAAGGTTTAACCGTTTACAAGTTTCGTTTTATGATCAGCAGCTCAGTAAAATGCAACTTTTCCCGTGATGCGGAGGTCTAAACGGCTATTGCCAGTATGAGAAGGGTCTCAACATACTATAAGGTAACTTCTCATTTCCTTTCTTCCCGCTCTCTTTTTCAACCGGGTCGACAAATTGTTTCTTTGAATTTGGGCTGGAAACCCCTCCTCTGGCAAATCAAGTAACAGAAGGGAAAACGTATCCTTGATGTGTAGCAGTGGATAAGATCTTTGGTGATAGCGATAGGTAGAATACCATTTTGCTGTACATTGCAAGTTTCACTGTACGATCAGCTATTTTGTGTTTTCGTTAACAAACAAATGATGCCATCAGCTCCACCGGAAACTGCAGATTGATAGGAGTTTGTTGATCCTTTTACATCATATGGAAATAGCCATTAAACAAATGAACGAGAGCATTGACAAAGCAGCCATCAATTGCTTCTCGTTCATCTGGTACTCACGGGAATGGATTGATTTGATTAAACACTTAATGATAGCTTTCAAAATGATAAGGGCGGAGCCAAAGCAAATGAGGATGGCTATCTTCGATCTCGATTCTATAAATAAAGAGAGAGTTCAGTCAAATTTCGACCTAAATTACCGACAAATGGCGAGTAGTACCTCCGTTATTGTGGCTTGGGCTGCTGACAATTCCTCGTTACCAGAATATCGAGATTACTACATAGAAGGTTTCGCTAAACTGTGATCAGATTAACGATCTCATATCTATAGAACTTAACTCATATGAGAAAGGAGTCAACAAAGGTTAGAACCAGTTCCAGCTGGCCGGCAGAAATCCTCTGCAAGTCGACCAGGCAGGTATAAGCCACGGCTAATCGTCTTAAATGGGAGATTCTTTCTTTCACGCGAATGTCAACTTAGACGAGTCAACTATCGATTCCTTGCATAAAAGACATTTCTAGCGTTAGCGTTGTCTTGCAAAACAGTGTTCTACAATATGAGATTCGTGTGTTCTTTTTAATAGAAGATGCAAATAGGCCCGAGGTTCATACACCAAGGACAGTATATGGAGACCTTGAAAGTTGACAACACGTGTTGAGTTTAAAACCAATACGATCCTGAAAGTATGTGGTCACTTCTGCCGATGAAAACACCTGCCACCGCCGTATTCTACCCCGAAAGCCCGGATGACATACTGCAAACCTTGTGAAGCTGGTTAAACTTAAATCTTGATGACTGTGAAAGGGCCTCCGAGAAGCATGCACAGTTATGCGGAGGCAAACGATGGGCGTAAGATCGTTTTCTCACTTTAAGCAATATAACACTGATACCGGATTTCTTTTCAATTAAAGTGTAAATATCTTAACTTCAGAAGAATGGTACAACAAGATGTAAAATCGAGTACTACATAATCAAAACACTTTCTTTATAACCGTGATTAAATGATTTCGTATATACTATCCCTTTTACAAATATATTTTCTTTGCTGAAACTCCAGGGTTGGCATGATATAAATAATTAAGATCCGCAATTGAAATATATAATGAAATCAACGGATTATAAAATTATTACTGATTTACCAACCCTTCATGTTCTCCAATAATTCTGACATATCCTGACAGGATCAACAGGTCTTAACTATGGGGCATTTAGATGAGGTAGACATAGTGTGGATTTATTATCGAAGTTCGAATACCCATCATATTCTTAAAAAAACTCTATAGGTTCGCAGATCTGTGCTCCAGTATTAGATTCTCTGATAGTAAGGCTACGTCCCCCGTTCCTTCTAAATGGCCAAACATACTTTACCTGCTGTTATGGAGAGGATCTCTGTCAGCTTGCCTCCATAAACCGAATCCGCTCAGGCTAGTTCATAAGCACGACAAGTATTGGATACGTTTCGCTAACATTTATTACAAACCTAAAGCATGCAATGTTAACATCACCTAGTTTAACCTGTTTTGTTTTGAAGTTGAGACAAGAATTTTAATATCACGACTCTGAATGTAGGAGATTCTCATCATCTTGGCTGGGTTAACTGATATTACGGTATCAGACGTCATGTGGTCTAACACATTGTTCCTCTTTTGTTTCCGTGTTTCATATTCAACAAGTCAGGGCTATTAACGAAAACGTGCTAAACTTTGTACAGGGCACATTAAATGGCGCCATAGAAAACGAATTTGGTCATGCTGTCTCTGCATCACTCAATGCTGTCACATGCAAAGGGCTTCTACGGTACACGAGACTGCAGGTTTGCTATCGATCCAAAGATCACTTCAAATCGATCGCTATCAAACATCTTGACTCGTAGTGCCTTGTTCTGATTCCTTTCATATACTTCATGGTCATCATCAACCACAGCGACACAGGAATTCAATTTAGTCACAAACTTCATCATTCCTGGACAACCTGCACTACTCGTTACTGTCAGACTTTCAACCAGGAGCTCACCTCTCACGTACACAATATGCCAAGCGTCAAAATCTGATACGCAAATAGCAATCGCTATATCAATCTACTTTTGGTCCAACATATCAGTGGATTACCAAAACGTATGTATATCACATGCCTAATATCTTCTGACTTTATTCCCTGAGTATTGCTTCTGAACAAAATAACATAATCAAAACACTCCACCCACAAAATAGCTCCAAACGTTAACCTTACTAACATGCCTGTCACCCCATTTGAATATGATTTATGGACACGATGCACCTGTTAACAAGAACACCAGAAATCTTGGGAAAACGTAACAAACATGTAGTGCTGATAGGAAGCCTACATTTTTACTAAGTTAAACAAAGAAATGTCTACTCGCCGAGGCCTAACGTGGCCACAAACAACGACTTTATGATCAGTTAGCCATTACGACAGTTACCTCACCTTACCAAGACATGCGGACGGGGCAATGGTGCGCCTAAAAACGTTTGCTGTATCTTCAGGCTTAGAGGAATGATCCCGTAGCTTAAATTAAAAGCAGTCTTTCCCTAAATCTACTCATCACGGTCTTGACGTCATAAAAGGAGTGATAGTAAAACATGAATATGAGAAGCTACAAAACTCCCCACCCCCTAATTTCGAACAGCCCGCTACGTGACAGTGAGCAGGAAATGCTTTCCCCCTATGAAGACCGAATCTGTTCAAGAGAAGATTACTTTGAAAACTGAAGATAATAACCACTAACAAGATAAACGTCACTGCATTTATATAGCGTACTTTCATTCCAGCAATAACTTAAGACTTGTACAGCCAGCTATTACCCCCGGACCTCAATCGTACTAGTACTATAAATAACTTTCTTGTCCACTTTCTGGCGAATGTACATACCCAGCAACCGTAAGCAAGATCGTACGGTAAGTGGTTTATTAACATCATAGAATTGTCCTTGTTTTACAGCTCTTAACGTGAAGCGAGTTAGGAGGCCAATTAGCCCTGTCGGTAGAGAGCTGGTCTACCAAGGGTTTATGGTTCCAGTCTACATCCGGAGAACATTACAGAAAACATCACCAAATTATACACTATCACATATTATGATGAAATTATTTCTTTACTTTCATAAAATTGTAACTAAAGAAGTTTTATTTCCATCGTTCCATCATTTGCCCACCGCCCAAATTTACGATCGTCTTAAAATACTTTTTGTCCAACTTTGGGAATCGGCAGCCTCCCCAACTTGTGCGCCTAATCCCAAGACCATACCACAGATTGAGAGTTGGGCTTGATGAGCAGTATTTCCCAGAAATGAAAAGTGGCGAAGTACATAAAAAGAAGAGCTAGACAAACCCCATATAAACTTAGCGGCACAAAGTATAAGTTCCCGTCTCTTACGAGCCAGCAGGTCTTGTGATGTATACGTAACTAGCAGAACACTTAGCATTTTAAAATTCAAAACCAGTACGGATCAGGTCAGGAATTTTACGATCTTTTTTCACATGAGTTTGTCTTGAAATATTTGGCTACCTAGTGAGTAGCTACGGATAATTTTTAAAAGTGTCACTAGGTCAATACAAAAGTTGCAATCTGCTACAGTTTTATCACAGAAAAGTTAAAATACGTCATTAAAGAAAAGTCAAAATACGTCATTAAAGAAAAGTTAAAATACGTCATTAAAGAAAAGTCAAAATACGTTATTAAAGAAAAGTCAAAATACGTCATTAAAGAAAAGTCAAAATATTGCACACTGTGATTCGAAATCGGGACACCCACAATATCAAAGCCTGGTGCTCCAACAACTTGGCTACGTCGTGAGTTGCTAGAAAAGAAATAAAGAAGAAAAAAAAGAGAAAGATGGAGCAGTGAGAGAGGTAAGAAAAACGGAAAAAATAGAAGGAAAGAAAGTCATATGAAACAAGGGAAGGGAAACTGAAAAGAAGGAAGTAAAATGATAAGAAAGAAAGGGAGAAAAAAGGAAGGAATGCAGACAAAAATGGCGAGGAACAGATAATAATAAAGGATAGGAAAGAAGAATCACAAAGAACGGAAAAGGCAATAGAAGATAAAGTCAAACTTTTTATTCCCTGTAATGTGATGAGTGATAAAGGAAGTATGAGTGCAGTAACATTCTTGTCACTTTATCTTCCACTGGAATGCTACTATCTACCTGCCCTGTTTCAAAACAATCGGGGTTAGCTTTCCTGGTATTTCAACATTAAGGGCCACAAAAAACAAAGTTAAAATCACAAAACACTAAGGGCATGAAGATAATCACACCGCCATGAAGCCCTGTCTGTCCAGCAACAAAGGCTACGATAAAATACCATTATAAGGAATTTAGAGACCGTTCAATTGTACAAGATAATCAGTGTGGTTAAACAAAGTTAAATTAAATCACCCACGATACATCACATCATATTCCCCATTGTCAGAACTAAATCACGAATAGTCACTGAAACATGAATAACGTATCTCTTCGGAGATGCAAGCTGGCTGGAAAGTCGATGGTTTTTCAACAATGTTGTAAAATGAAAGCAAAACATGTTTAGGCCAACAAAGAGTAAAAGGGAAGGATTGCTTTCCTATACCAGTCCATTTGCACGTGGATTTACAACGATCTCTAGCAGAAATGTTTACATACGTGGCTCGTGGGAAACTGCATCTGCACGGACCTTGAACTCCTTCAAAATTTAAGCATGTTACGTTACATGGATCGAACGAGGCCTCCCTCATGGCGATGTCATTATCAATATCTTGTTAAAACTAACTGTATGCCAACTAACTATTAGGTTCCACACGTAGGAACTCATACGTTTAGGAAGGCAGCGCTAGTTGTAAACATAAGTTGACTGAAACTACAAGACAAACCTAGGAAAACTTATGTTGTGGTATTTTTAGAGACCTGCTTGCCAGAAAGCCATCGCCTTTTATTTCATATCTCCCCTAATCAATTAACAAACACTAATCATATGCTAATGTAAATGCAGCCAAGAACTTAGATACAAGGTGAGTACCTGAAAAAGGTCGTTATGCCGTTATGACATTGTCCTTGCCAAACTGTTACTCGTTCCAGACATCTTTTGAATTCGCGGTGGAACATTGACTATAGTTCCTTGCGCATAACGCTTTCACACGAAAAGTACAGGGCCCCCTTTTCCAGGAGTGGGCAAAAAGCCAATATTTTAATCATTTATGCTTATTTAAGCAACATTCACAAAATTGTGCAATCGAATTAACTCTTCGACATCCGATTTAGAAAAAAATACCAAGTTCTCTACTATGGGGTCCAACTGGCATTGGTGAGCTATGAAAACACGAGTAATTCACTTAAGAATAAATATTTGGCATAAGGCTATAGTCATCCATTTTATAATATTTCTACTTCAGCAGTAAAGAGTCTCTTCCAATAATCACCCTTAATACCTAATGTCCATACATGTTATCTGACAAAACGTGTTCACTTTATGCCCCCTTCGTTATTTCTTTCTTGGCTTAAGAACTAATGCTTAGATCTTGATTTCACTTAATTTAAGGTGACACAAACCTTCGGTAGTCTAATTGGCATTCCCTAATAACCAGCCATTTGGTATCTTAGTCTGTGGTAAGAAGTAATGTACTTATCAGACATTTTAAAAAATTATCGTTGGTTAACTTATCTATGAACTGTAAGAAGGTCAAGCTTATATAGAAATGGCGACCGTCATAAAAACACTGAGGGCTTTCAACTATAGAGATCGTCAGAATTTTGATGTGAATAGTTTTAACGATACCTCTACAACGTCATTCCATAGCATGTCAACATGTGGACTTTAAAATGACCACAGAGATGACAGAAATGTCTAACATGAAACTGTTTGCATCCAAAATTCTACTTGGTGGTGTATCACATAACAAACAACTACCGACTGCAATTTTCCATACAACATATCGGGAAAAGGTTACTTTGTGCATTTTAATATATATCACAAAATGGTCATGTCGATAATGCTTCGTATAGTGCAACTTTGAAAACGATAGCCTCTGTCAGCCATGATGCACTAAAGTAAAGTCAAAGGATGTGATTTCCCATGGCTAAACAGCTCTTCTAAGTTAGGACCAAAACATTAAAGTCACTGCTGTACAATCGCTATTAAGTGTCCCAAACATAGGTACCGGGAGGTTGTAGCACTAGTGTTGGCCTGTCAAGCTCTTTATTCCTTGTCCACGGTACTGTTGGACAATCGCAATCGGTGCTTCATTTACGTCAAGACTTCACTCGTAATCGATCCCGTACGTAACGTACTTGGCAATTGTGTTTATGATCTCTTTACTAGTGTTAACACTCGCCAAATACTCGACTTCTAGTTACCTAGTTACTTTAGAGTCTCTAGTTTCTGTGTGAAACTTACACACAAATAACAGCTAGTCAACGAATAGGTCATAAAAGAGCCGTTAAATTCAGCCGAGAATGTGTTGAAATGGGAAGTTAAATAACTGATTCACCCTGCTACCACCCCAGACCACATTAAGCACGAACAGATGAAAGCGGCTGGCATTTGTTCAAGATTAATAATTTCCTAATGCGTATTGATTACGGACAAGACTGCTAAACTACGAGGAAACTTACGAGGTAAATTCTAAGACCCAACTCCTACATAAGACTACCGTAAAGCGATACGTCCTTATTACAACGTCCATGGAACCTCCAGTCATCAATAACCAGTGACTGACTGTTTCTTACGGACCCTATATGATCTACGGTGTTTTAAACCGAATTTTCCATATAAACAGGATGTCATCCATATAATTATTGCTTGATCCATGAAAAGATAAACGGCATTAACTGGATCAAGTATCGTTTGCGTCACACGTCAAAAAGTCTCGTAGTTCGGAAATGGCGACGATAACTACATCGAGGTTTTACAAACTGGTGTACCTTTGCATCTCAACATGCATTAGAAACAGCAGGAAATAAAATCGACTCCGTATCACACAAGCCCCTAAGTTCCTTCTGATGTACAATCGACGTGAGTTGTTCCTACTGCAAAATACTAAAGATGAAGAGACGGACACTTACCAGCCATTTTCTTTTCGTGACGGACTTTACTTTAATAATGAAGATCCTAACATTTTATAAGGAATGTTTTAATCATAAAAATGCTAGTTTCTAGAGCATGATACTCCATTTCGCGTGATCTGAGTTGAAATATTCATCATCTCCATGACACTGAACACTGACGACTTCAAATCTTACGATGTTATCAGCAATCCTTTAACGTTAAAAGCAGGTATCATCGACGATTCATGCATAACCACACCACGTTGTACACAAAGGGAATGAAGTACAAAGTGATATGTAGGCTGTTCACTCGTGACGACATACAGAAAATCGTGAGGTTGAACAAGGAAGGATATGGGCTAGCGGGAACCAAATGTGTGTGTGTGTCTGTGTGTGTGTCTCTGTGTGTGTGTCTGTGTGTGTGTCTGTGTGTGTGTGTCTGTGTGTGTGTGTGTGTGTCTGTGTCTTTGTCTACAGGAGGACGGTGGGAAACGTGAGGTATGGGTTTGAGTTCATTCCCCATAATCTGGGAAAAACATGTATGTTTTTTGGCTACATTTCCCTGCCTACTGTGAAGGGGGCCTCCAAACAGACTATGCCAAAAATTCAGTCAACCACTTTTGACAACTACGAAGTGCATGTGGGGTCCCTCCATACCCTACCCCATCCCACCCCCTATCCTCGTATGCACACTCTTATTCGAACGACTAACACCTACAGATAGATAATTGACAACGTTTCTTCTTGAAACGATTAAATTATGGCTTGGACAGACCAAAGATTTCCCTTGGATAGATACAATATCCGTCACGCGACTTATTCTGCTAACAGGGGAAGTCACATTTAAGCCGCTAAAAAATGTGTGAATTATGTGTATACAAGATTCTCTCACCTAAGAGCCATTATTACATTCAGCAAGTACTGTAAAAATACTAAAGAAATGAAAGCCTTTTTGGACTGGTGTAACGCTCTATAATTTTTAGAGCATAGCTCCCGGTTACAATTGGTATGAAACATACATTATAAGAAATCTCACTCAGATTTACAAAATGGTGACTTTCTGTCCTTACGGGCTACTGTTGGTATCTGGTCCTACGTCTTACCGATTAACGACTAAGACTTGATGTTTACAAACAAAATGACGATTGTATGTGAAGTCCCTCTGTGTGCTCTTAAGGAGCCAACTAGAAAAGCACTACGTTCCTTGCTGTTGGAGAAACCCTTACACAGAGATCGATCGGCTACTACGACTACCCCTTTTGCTGGGCATACCAAATATTACTTAATTAGCATCGTTTTTGTTATACCACCAGTAACATGTAAACTAAAGCGCAGATACAAATTCTGTCGATGGGCCTCCTATAAACTCCATTGCATGGACAGAGGACATTATCCTGAATACACGCAACATATCCGTTATGTTTCTAATGTTCAAATCAAATTAATGTTACACTTCATACAAATAAACAATTTTAATTGCCCACTATCAGAACATTAAATTGTTCCCAAATGCTCTCAATAACTCAGTTTCATCAATAAAATGATCACGCATTGAGGTTCAACCCTATCTTGAAAAGTTAAACTGACCTAAACAACTGCTGAAAGATTCCTTCACCATTATACACCAGTACAACTAGTGCATGCAGTGTATTTCATATTCATTCATGCTACACATTGCATGGTTTACCGACGTTGGTTTCCTATGGAATACAAAACATCAATAAAGTAGAGCCTGTAGCAAGTCGGAAGCGTAAAAGAAAGCTTGGGTCACGTCGAGACTCATGCGTAGGCAATCTAACACAACCTCGGATACCACAAGATGACGTTCTGATTCTGCCACACGCAAGGAATCTCGACCCGATCACAGAAGCGTGTAAAACACCGCCTTAACAGGGCAAACTCAATCATCAACTTAACACCTAATGAGAATCCATTGAAATACAGTGTGATAGTAGGAATATTAGTGCCCAACCCTCTCTCTGATAAACAAAACCAAGCAATTGTAACTGTAATGTGATGTCTCACTACAACACTTGCACTTGCACTTGCATAAATATATATATATTCTAGATTAATTATCACCTAAATTGCAGTTCTTCTAACATCATCTACTACATTTAGTGTAAAATATGCGAGATGATTTACATTGGGGAGACCACCACTCAACGGCGGTAAAGGTGGAGCAATCTTAAGGACAATCAACGCAAGGATTGGAGGGGTGACGCCTGCTACCAGCGAGATCTTCATTATCGTTTTTATCTACAGGGCACAATGGTTGAGAGGAAGATGCCGAGGTCATCTTGATTGACAAAACAGACCCAGGTAACCCTAAACGTAGGGAAAGATTTTGGATTAGATCTCTCAATACCTTGGCCCCTTGTGGACTCAATATGGAATTTGACGTCTAACTCGTCCACCATGTGTTCGATTTCTCGGAATGAGTTATAATGCCTATTTTTAGATTTAGCATTACTTGCTGCGGGGTCCTGTCTGACCATAATCCTTTCGTTTGTACAGTTCACAGAAGAAGAGCCGAGTCGCAAGAAAAGGTTACAGAATTTCCCTATTACCCTTGGGGATAGCAGTTTCAGAGGCCCCTTAAGGACCTTTATAACTCCTTACAAGGATCTATTGAAGAAAATAAAATAATGACTTATCGAATAAATCCATCCCGTACACCAAATATCTTTCATTTACACTCACAAAAGAAAAAAAACTACAGATACCAAAAACTATTTATCCGTGTAACCTAGCAGCTCGAAAGATCAGGCAAAGTACTGTAGTGACGCAATGTCCAAACACTAAGCATCACAAACTTCTCTCTGCCGTTGGTAAGGGACCGTATCTCAGTGGAAAAGTATCGTACGATGCGCAACTACGGAGACCGTGTGTTCGATTCCCAATGGTCCAACGTTTTTCACCTTCGCCCTTAAGAAGGAAGGACACATCTTCTGACACTCACAGGCTCGACAAAATTTTGCACTCGCTACATTCTTCACGTTGATATAAGGTAATCTGTCAATTTCTCAGAAAGTTGAGTTGAACAAACGTAGTGCTACAGCTACTGAAAGTTTTACACCAATAACAATCCCTTGCTATTTGAGCCCAGTTAATAATTTTAAAAATTAGGAGGAAACAAAGTGTTTCCTGAAGACCTCTCACAGATTTACACAGGCATTACTCGTAGCTGAAACGAGACTTCACAGCGGTATTTTGTGTACCTGAATTTAAGAAACTGCCACTTTGATATCACATAAAAACCAATTCTAAAGAATATTTAAACAAGCCATAACTTTAGTATTTACTCCATACGAATTCATGAATGTTTTAGCTCGTTATTCCAGTCCTACAAAACATAAGTGTACACTTTGGGGGCAGTGTCTGTTCTGTGATAACACACAAAAAGAGTCTAAATATGCGAGACAGTTTCCGGTATTAGAACGAAAGAAGACTGTTTAAGTGAACGAAATGGACGAGATCTTCTGTTATTCGTGGTTGCGGCGATCTCCTACCCAAAAAGTTAACCCGTCATAGTAATAACATGTAGAGAAGAAGGCAGACAACGTCCGAGCTGATATTATCCCATTACAACAATTAACATTCTTGGTCTAATCGTCTTTCCCCTATTTACTAATGTTCCCAGCTAATCATGAGGCTACATATAACAACTCCATTTATTACACTTGTACAATAGATTCATGTTACCTTGTTAAGGAATCTACAATGTTCAACTCCATGTAATTAAGGATACCTTCCTGTCTCTTGTAATAAAGCAATTAAAAAACAGAAACCTTAAACGATATGTCATTTCTCGTATAATTGCACATGAGTGGATTGGGTCCGTCTACAATTCCCTGTCTAGGAACGTAGCTACTACGTTAATTGTCAGATCCTGAACAGTTCCGTAATGTACAGTACGATTTAAAGCTGTTTGCGTTGATACGGAATTGTAACTTGGATCATTAGCAAATCCCAGCCGGGAATCAAAGCGGGAAATGTGAAGCCGCGTTCTGATAAAAATGTGCGTCTGCTTGAAACTTTCCATAAAATACATTAATTATTGAAACATTTTTTATATATTTAAACTATTTTGTTACGTGAGAATCTCTATTGTGGTTAGGAGCTGCCCTTCGAGCTCCTCTTGGATCCGGTCCCGGCCATATATATAATAGTTCCTAATTTTTACCCCCCCCCCCCCCCCCCCCAAATTTTTTTTTTTTTTTAAAAAATTTTTTCCCTCCCAATCTTCCCCAAATCCCGGCTTTCCCATA
>JAAAKL020007581.1:0-16742 GCA_010016065.2 Carybdea cf. marsupialis auct. non (Linnaeus, 1758) | reverse complement strand
AAAATAAACATCAGTACTATGCTTGGTTTGATTTCCCTGTATGAAATCATTAAGTTACAAAGATCATGTAACTCTATCCCACTCATGTTAGGCATTGAAAATAATAGATTTTGGTTTCTACACATGCAGTCCTCTCCATTTACTTACTTAATACACACCTGATCACTGTACACAAAATTGAAGACAATGCAACAACTCAGCTGTATCTGCAACTTACATTAAAGAACAAAGAGTGAGCCCTGACACAAAAATGGTTCTCTTTGATGTCATCTCTCCATGCACCAGTATCCAAATACACATAAAAAGCACATTGTCCAAAATTTGTTTCACGAACCATTCCCATGCATCAAGAACTTCCCTGAAACCCTTGTATATCACCAACATCCTAAAAGTCTTCATCCAAAAAATGCATGTTTTCTTTTCAGCACTGAAATCTACACATAGACTTACGATGTCACAATGAGAGCTTCTACATCCTTTCTTATCACTCAAATATTCATGCAGGACATCAAATAAAAGCCCTAACCAACTGAGATGAGAAAACATCAATCTGGGAGAGCTAGCTTGTTGAGTTTTTGCTGTCATTAAAAAGTCACAGCTACACTCACAGTGATGATCACAAAGTACCTTTCCTAGATTTTCTTATCAACAGAAGACAAATGGCAGCATTTTATTCCAGATATAAAGGAAACCAACCCACACTAACCAATATCTCAAGAACACATCAAACCATGCAACATCAGCCTGCAACAACATCATCACCAGAAACACATATATGCAACATATCTTACAATCTCCTACACATATGGGTTCCAGCAACATTGAACCTTACTTCCTTGGAGGTTTATAATCAAATGGTATAAGTGAGGAAAACATTCTAGCATCCATAGCCTGAAAATGTAAGAAGCATCTCTTAATTTGTATCTCAGGAACAATCATGACTCTGCAGTAGCATAGTAAATGATATGGTTATGTAAAAAGTAATTTGGTGGGGAAAAAAAGAATCATAGTATCTCTTGTACAGTCTACTACTGCAATAACGGAGATACAAGACTCATGGCATGATAAATACCATCTACCGGTTGCTACGGTGAACCAAACTAACACCTTTACACATAGCATTCCATGATACAGGAAACCTGGTACCAAATTATTGCAGATCAACTACATGAGGATTTGATCATTACTTTAAGCAGGTGTAACCAGATTGGTTTTGCTGCCATGGTTTAGTGGATAAGTTCCTTGCCTTTAGATCAAGAGGGTCAAGCATGTCAAGGTTCAAATCCCTGAATGGCCATCGGTGACATCAGGAAGGGCATCTGGTCTTAAAGTACTCTATGCTCTAGTAACAAGTCCCATGTGCATGGGCACCACCCTAGCTCCTGTAAAGGGGAGTACACAACCTAAAAATGATATATACCTTATCCCTGAGTGTGACAGCTGACTCTATAGAAAATGCATTCACACCTAGATCTGGTGCTGTCAGTTTTTTGGTATCTGGCTTTAAAATGAAACATAAATCCCATTAGATAGCACACTAGCCTCCTTCTCTTTAACCTACAACAACTGTTATGTTTTCAAATAATCACGGACTTACCACAAGGTCCACTATGTTTGACAGTGATTCTGATCTTCCTCATGCAGGATTCCATTTTTAATGAGCACTCACTTTGGAATGTTTCATTATTGTCACCACAGACAATATTCTTTCCAAGAGAACAGATAATAGGGCACACACACTTTGTTGTTCCATTAAAAACTATACATGTACTGTAAAAATCACATTTTGTGTTTGCGCACTTGGGTTCTGGTAACACAGAAAAAAGAAATGCATGTTTTAAGGGAATAAAAAAAATGTTTTATTGTTTTGACTTAGTTGCCAAAACTAGCATTTATAAAGAGCAAACTGACTGTCAATTGCAAAACTGCTGTTAATTTTCTTTCTAATAAATCTTAGAAATACATCACTAGTGACTTGTATAATATTTTCTACTACATTTAGAAATCGTCACAATAAAAAGAATACATCCCTAGATATGGAAGTGAAACTGGTGTCAATACTATTATGTTAAGACATCTTTGAACCCACAATGGTGTTTGTTTGGCTTACCATGGGAGAGTGTTTATAATCCAACAATCCACCTGTAATGATAACCTGATAGCATTGATGACAGTCAAATTCAGCTGGTGTGTCTTTCATATCTATTGAATACCTACACTAAATTTCACTTGACGACATGTTTTGCGGATCCCAATCATTCTAAGTCAATGTGTACGAAATAAACTATATAACATACACTCCGTAAACAAACTTAACACATCAGTCATTTTATTCATTAAAGTTTTCGTTCGCTTTGTCCATAGTCTTTTGTTTAATTTGGCTGTTTTCACTTATCAATGAGTGGGTAGCAGGAAACGCTTGGTGACTACACATTTTTTAATTGAGCTGATCTTCAGGGCGTTTAACAACACCCTCGAAAGGGTATCTTCTTCACTTATTATTGGACATATCAATCCTTTAGACTTGCTAAGACCATCGGTACAATAATTTAATATAATCATTGAATTTATACTGGATCTTGTTAACATTGCCTTTCTGCAAAGAAGGGACTTGGAAATCTAGGTTCATGATGGAATAAGAAATCGGGAATCCCTTTGTAATCCAGGCCACCCTATCATGCAGCATGCCGAAGAGAACAAAAAGGGCAGGTAAATCCATATGCTTAAAATTTTCACTACAAAGCAGAAAATACAGGTGATACATTGAAATGAAAGTTCTTAAGGAGTAAATTAAAACGAATGTACGATTTCCGTTACTTCCTAGATTTTAAATTTTGACAAAGAGCAAAGTGATGACAAAGAAAACGTCCTTCAGTATCCTCCTCAGCGTTTTAAATGAGAAAAGACACCAAAAAGGATTATAAGTAATACTACTTGAAAATTCATGACGACACAAAAACGTAAACTGACTAAACATCTACAAAAATAAAAAGGTAGTGTGACTTCAACGGGTCTTGCCTCACCAGCATCTGTTCTTGATGGGTCCGCACCCTCAACGTCGCGTGCAAGACTGATTACAAGCAAGTATATCAATTGGCCTAACAAACTACCCAGTATAATCCTTTTGGAGAACGGAAGCCACCTTGAAGTCATCTTGACATAATAATTACGTAGTGACTATATGTACCGTTGCCTGATAGCTGGCAGAATCAGCAATTTCGATGCCTTTCGTCAAGTGTCCCGCAGCACTCCATTGAAAATAAAAACAATCGACCCAGGCCTCTCTAGCAAATAACTTGAGTTTTCCACGAAATCTTCCACCCCATTGGAGATGACCATCTTCATTGTCTCTGACAAAGTGACACCCGTAACTTTGTAGACTTACAAATTAAACTTTAACATTTTTTGTTATCATTTTCCGCCCATGCAATTTTAAAGAGCTAAAGGTTTCTGACTCGTTTCAACCTCGAAAGACTTTTCTCAGGGTCAGTTATCCTATTTACGATAACAACGTCTGAATATGATATTAAACAACTCTGATATTACCATGTTTCTTAACTATTGTACACAAATAACAATATTTCGGTGGCCCATCGTAAGGAATAGCTTTATTTGAAGGGAAAACTTAATTAACACAAAGATTCAGTGTAAACATAGTTTGGATTAATGACCGCTGTAGACAGAAAGCATCCTACCCAAGTGCTCTTTGGTGTCTGACCAATACAAAATGATATCTTGTGTGCTCCTTACTTCGTTTTCGACCCACCCTCCTCGAAATAATGCTAAATAAGCTTTAGTATTTGGAACCGAACCTTTTATTCCGTAATAGTGATAAAAATGGTGCCATAATCATTTCCACGTTCACACAAATAGGGTCACGTTTACTTTATGTACAGTATAAAAGGACATAAGAGGGTTATTCTATCTGATAGTATATTAATACTTGTTCTGTTCGTTTTAGGTGACCGTGGTGCTCATTATTTGGTCATCAACAATTTTTATCTCCGAGTGAAAGCTGCTATGATGTTGTTCATGAAATTATAGGCCGATGCATGAATTAAGAAAACGTGAATACATGGGGTATATTATGGTGTTCTAGTGGTGGAAGTTTAACAAGGAGACCCTTAAATAGAATCTGGGTTTCAACGGGAAATAGGACTTTCCTGGAACAATTTTCATGCCACACCCTTAAGCTGAGACTTAGTTACAATCACGTGAACGCTGTTATGAAAGCCCAATTCGTATGAGAATTCGCACAGCATGCTTTCTATTTGAAATAAGAATTTAGGACTATATCTGTGGAAACATGAAAAATGCGTAGCAGGAACTGTTGATATCATTGAGCGAGTATAATCTGGATGTGTGCCAGTAAAAGGCAGTCTGAAAATGCACACGCTATCAACAGGTATTCTTTTCAAGATGAAAAGAGTAATGTGCAGCTGTGCTACGTTTTATTTGACATATGTTGTCATTCACGGAAAAAATAGTTTGATGCTCTCCGTAAGAATGCAAATGCTAAATTTGCTGTGTCAAAATAATGCAGAATGGAAAGGAAAAAGAGTATGCATATACATACACTTCACCGATTTCAAAGATGCTTTGGATACGATCTTGAGGAATGCATTTTGAAAAATGAATAAATCGATAGGAAACCGAAGAATAATCTCAAATAATCCAATACATGTGAACTGTATACAATTAAACTTGTTGCAGTTTTGTTATTGGACAATGAACGGAAAACTTCGAGAAATGCTTCTAGGAAATAAATTTAGTATTCATCATTGAGAAGACAGAAAGAACGACATTGTCATTTTCAAAGATGTTCATTGTCATCAAGTGTTTTTAACATTAGTAGAGACAGTACTATGATTAAGCAAGTTTCAACGTTTACATATCTTTAGTGCTGCTTCGATCAGTCCCTCTCTAATGAGGTAATGGTAACTAAAGCACTTAGGAAAATCGATTTCTATACGAAAACAATTTTCTTTAACTACACTCTACTTAAAAAGAAATCTACCGAGAGAATATTTCAAGAATATTTGTTACGTTTGTTACTATATTTGTTAGAATTCATTACAGAAATTTTAATTTGATATGTGCCCTAATTCAAACTCATTTTCACTATGAATGTACTACCCGTGATATCCAATGTTTAATACAAGGCAGTCAGCCCAAATTAAACGTACTTGGCATTGCTTTAACTTAGCAAACACAACACATATTGGAATAGATGACTTTAAATCATAAATCGGCTGCCAATAAACAAAAATCGATTAGACCCTGGCTCTGATTTATTTTGCTTTTTAAAAGGGTTCTCCACAACGTACACCAAGAAAAGATCTGTTAGAAGAAAATAACCCGAAGGTTTAGTTATAACTGACACCACCCACTGCGGATAACTTTTACGGGTCAAAAATATTTATTGGTATCTTTGACCACAGCAAAGGAACAGTCTAACATTCGAGTAAATGTCTGCAGACGATACGAAGACATGAAAAAGAAAGGTTTTAACAGAAATATGCCATACTTTACCCCGTATCAATCGACAGCAAAACCCATGGACCGTTTTTACTTAACAAATGAAAACAAGCAACGCTCTAATTCAGGAAAAGCTGTATCTCCAGATTGCTCTGTGCTACTACTTCTGTCAATTAAATATTGTTGCCTCACATAATTGCCAATTTCTTCTTATCTCTTGATGGTTTGAACCTAAAAACTCAAAACGTACGTGAAATTTCTCTCTACGGAAAAGTCTAAGATGAACGCAAAATCGAACGTTCGAATGTGTATCAAACGCAGTATACCCTTAAGGCTCGAAACTACGTCTTGGCCACATAAGTATAGGCACCCGAAAGCTGAAAACGCTAAAGAATACGCGGGGCAGCATGGATTGAGCATTGATTTTAACTACTAATTGTTGTGATTTCGTGACCTTCATAACCGGATATCATGTTAACCGAGATATTTGAAAGTCCGCACGATGGACATGCAGTAAGAAATTAAAGAGGGACTGGTGTGGTTAGCCATGTTCCTCGATATCCATTGAAAAGGTTAACGTATCCTATTTGTCTCAATTAAATGCTACTGGCCCAACATTATACACCCCAACAGCCCCCGTATAAAATATAAATAGATTCAACCCTGACTTTACTTTATTCTGTTACAGTTAATTCCTTATAAGCTGCGCGTATCTTCACAACTCAAACCTCCTGCTTTTGAACTACTTGAGGCAATGCATGAAATTCTCGGCATTTTATTTCATAAATATGTCATCGAAGCATTTAATACATCTGCAATCTGCCTTTTTAAACCCCCAATAGGCGAACAAATAAAAGTTTCATAGCCTTCCCAGATGTGAATGCTTCCAACATGGCCGACACCTCGTTGATGACGTCCGTGAAACGCATTCCTTCAATCGGACACTGTTGAAATAAATAAAACCACCATTTACCCTTTGGAGAAAAGTGTCGAAATTTTCTCGTGCGCCATTACTCCAGTTTAAGCGTATTATCTGCAACGCAATTAATTGTATGAGCAAGTAGATCTTGGTAGCTAGAGAGAATACCCGTCTTCTACAGGCAAAATGCGTATATTGCGTATCTACAAATAATACAAGTGCAAACGATGCACAGCATACAAGCTTTCAAAAGCTTTAAATTACAAAAAGTTATCATCAGCCCCGGTAATGGCAGCAGTGAAACTCGAGTGCAATATTGTAGCTAAGCAACCTGATGTATTTTTAAGACAATCTTAGAGTTTTGAAGAGTAAGAAAGCACTAAATACTTAAACGGCTCTAAGATAAGTATTTATTTTTTTAACTCTGTTATTTTTCGTCATTTGGTAACATGCTACATTTCGTATTTGTTGTAATGTGTCATAGCAAGTAAATATATGTATATATATAAAAGAACAATGAGTTTGGTAAAACGGGTAGAAATTTGTCGCCGCAAAGAAACATGCTTATAGTCTTCAACAGAGGTTCAGAATTTCTCGTGAAACAACTTCAATTCATATATACCGAAAGAGGCCTCTCTTACAAGATATTAGCATTAAAAGATATTGGTAAAAATGAAATAGGCTTTTTCACGACCATACTCTTGTACAGAAGCAAACATACCCTGAAACACATACTTTGGGTGGTACTTAGCATGGGACAAGGTCGGATGCCTTGTGCATAGAGAAACAACGGCTCGTAGATACATGTGATCTTCATGACCAAATGATTTCAGAGGATTTGGGGCCTGTTCATGGAATCAGACTTTAGCTAATCGAGGCAAACAAAGAATACCAAGCACGATAAATAATACACCTCATTCTTATTTGAAACAATGCAAGAACGATCTCGAGTTTCGCTGCTTTAGACTGTCAGTGACACCAACATCATCATATCATCATAAGCACCTACCTCTCCAAATTGTTATACCCAGGAGGAAAGGCGCCTACGATTCAGTGTACAAAACAAGTAAAGAAATACAAACAGAACTGTACTTCTTGGAAGTGATAGGTCACTGGACCTGACACTAAATGGGGCATCTTCACATACTACCATTAAACGAATGCCATGGGCCATCTATGTCGCCCACTAACAGCTTAATTATTAAAATAAAAGCTACGAAGCATGTAGCAATTGTGTTTCGATTGTAAGCCCTTCCTATCTTCATTATAAAACCTGCACCGATTACAAAACATTTACTAAAGTATTCCGGCATTCACAATCAATGTCAATGCTGGCTAAACATTCGTGCTACCAGTTAAACTATAGTAACATTTCTTTAACTTTAAAATAATACAGCAAATAAGTACACCCTGTAGAAAATTGAATATCATAGCTCCGGTTGTGTTAAAACAATACAAACATTTAACAACGAGCAATGTTAGTGTGCTCACAGTTTCGATCGATAATATATTTAAATCGGTAGTTCGCAACCTTTCTCTAAGGCAAGAAAATTTTCCCTAATGGCATGCAGCGAGTCATCGCATCTGAGGTCACGGCATAAATATCGACAAGGATTGATACCTACCGAAATTTTAGATTTGATAGGCAGAGACGTATCATCGTAATTATTGTATACCTAAAGGCCAACAATAATTAGTAGGCTTACAATTGTCACTGTCACGAAAATGTAAAGCAATTAGTAATAATACTGTAATCATCTGGGTTGATTCATTCACAAATTGCTGCACTGGACAACCAGCTTCATAGGCAACCTATTTTATGAAAGAACATTAAGCGCAAAACCTTTTTGACTTTGTGGTAAGAGAAAGTCTGGAACACATATCCGGGTATATGGTGATTCTTATGTTGAACGTAAAACCTCAAAAGCGAAGCGCGCATTGTGAATGTCACAATATACAGCATTTAAAATCACTACTTTGTAGATGGACATAAAATTCAATGATATGTGGCCAGATACTAAACACTAAGATAAATGTTACCTCATATCAAATGGTTCCATCATCAGCATAAATACAAATAAAAATAAGATTGAACTTTCACGTGGAAAAGTATTTCAAATACTGCCGAATGATAATATAACATAGGAGATTATCGACTGATTGCCGAAAGAGCATCACGTAATTCTTGAACTAATAAGGTCTCATCTGCGTGGTGGGTGTAGTGTAACTTCGGATGGCAGGCAACAGTTGGGGTAGAAAACCTGACATGTGACATCAATTTAAGAGATGATTCGTTTACGATATCAACAACAGTGAGTTCTCCTTTTCAGACAGCAGCTCTGGAACTGAACTGATAAAATGTATACCCAAAGACTCCCCAATATAGGCACCCCCAAACGTAAGGCACCCGAATATAAGCCCCTTATTCATGTTCGAAGTAACATTTCTGAAGCGGAAGATTTTCTTTTGTTGCCAGTGCAAAGAGATTTTATGTATACAAGTCCTAACTGTAAAACCATCAACCACAACATTTTAAAATTACTTGTTGACGAAAAATGCCCTCCGAATATCATCCCACCCGCTATAAATTCCCTCTTAATATTATCCCATATCAAAGTCCTAAGGAACATTTATAAGCCTCGAGCTTATATTCGGGATTTGACGGTAGTTATGAACCTTCAAGATTTTTAATAAAACGAACGACAGAAGTCGTGTCAACCGCGTATTACGATCCTCTGCGACAAAATTGTTCGCAAAAAGTATCTCTGACAAGGTTTCAACTTCCACTAATTAAAATAGGAATTTTAATATACACCATAGAGTATCGATGCATAGAATAAATATACCGATGCATAGAATAAATATATCGATGCATAAAATAAATATATCGATGCATAGAATAAATATATCGATGCATAAAATAAATAAATCGATGCATAGAATAAATATATCTAATAACAAAGCTTATTTGTGGTAAATTAAAAGTTCCCATACAAAAGCTTGACGACAACTACTTATCAACAAAAGGACAGCACAAATATAAGAAGGCAGAGTTAAACTATCGATGTACAACCTGTATACCTGACAAAACTCTCCATACAAGAATAGGCCTATGCCATGAACTCTTTTCGGACAAGAGACTGTTTACAAACCTTTACAAACTGGTTGCGTCATTAACCTTCTGAAACCAGTTTTAACTTTATAACAACACAATTACACATCACTCAATTTAAAAGTCGTATGGATTCCGCAGTCGCCGTACACAACCTTAAAAATCATCCTCTGCCTCCCAAAACGGTTCTTCACGATTCCTGGATAACAAATTTTCTCGACTGTCGGGCGGAAAATGCATACGACTGCTAACTGCACTTCCCTTAGCCGTAGCCCTTGATTAATTTCCCTCTGGATACATAAAATACCAACGTCTGCAAATGCATAAATACATTGTACGAAAATGTTCTTGTGATATTTGCTCAAGGCTGCTTGCGTTGTGAAGTTACGTATGTGAATACGGTATTAATAATGTCATGACGTAATGAAGGTAATCATGCATCAGGTTGCTGCTTCTCTATCTGTTGATTACTCAAGGTAGCAAACCGTTCAATTCTCCGTTTTTTCTAAAAGGGAAATAGAAGAAAGATACTTAGTAAACAAAAATCTGCTCTTAATGTCTACAAATGACCCCGAACATTATGTATAAAGATCTGGAACTACAATTCAGTGGTAAGTACCATAGTTTAGAGGCGAATTACATTAATTTGCATCCAGATAAAACCGCTTTTATCTCTGAAAATGTCAAGGATAGGCAATTTGTAAGAACAAGGCAAAATTACTAAATGAAATGAAGTTGAAACTGCCCTTATTTCGAATGCTACATCGCTTGATATTATAGCCAATCCTGACCTCGGCTTTCATTAAGCCACATAGCGTCATTGTACTTTGTAAATGCATGGCACTTCCAGTCCATTTTATCTGCAATGCTCATCCGTTCCTGTGACCTCTACACCACTTTGGTCACTGCTCAATGATCTACGTTTATCCTGAAAATGTTTACCATACTTTTAAGGTAGTACATAATGCACCTTTAAGTGCAATTTCATAGACGCATGCACCTATAAGCCGGACAGTTGGGGTTTTTGGAATCGCATCCATTTTAATTCTCCTTATTATAGGTGCAGCTCCCCTAACCCAGAAAGCATGGTACGTTTTCGTACACCTAAAACAATACCCTTGACACTGCTAACCCTACACAACATATCTGGAAATAAATTTTATCTGGTTTCAAAATAAAGGAACTGAGGTGGTAGCATAAGAAAAGATCTTGATTGTTTTCAGTCAATATTTAAAGAAACAAAAAGCAAATTTGTCTCGTTTAAGGGCAGTATCAGAAAACTGAGGATGCACACTGCAATTTCCATAGGAGTCCGTGCCTCGCATCTCTCGTAACTCTTTGGCATTTTAACGGTCGCCAGAATTGCGTAGCGAATTGCAGAGTCTCTATTTAGACGGATGACATTACTACAAAATACTCAGCATCTTGATACGGCAGTTAATTCCTATATGAAAGTCGTTGAACATGCGATGGAGACAATACCTGTAACTTAAAGTAGATTGTAGAGGGGTATTAAAAATATTCCGTCAGCTTATATGTAAATACGAACTTGGGAGCTTGCTGGTAAGACGTTTCCGTTAGTCAACCGCTTCTCCTTTTACAGACTACGTACTTTTTGAACGATTCCCTCAAACAGGGCGTTTGCTAAAGAAATTGGTGTGACTAAAAACGGGAATGATACCGATACCACACGACAAGTATTGACTAGTATCTGACATTTTTAGAATACCAGCATACCGTCTCAAATATTTCACTCAACTGTTATCAAATACCAATTACAAATGCCCGACATTGAGATTGAAATTTAATATCCACTTGCATGTAGGCTAAATTTTCTATCTTTGCCTAAGGAAAAAAATTCGTCAAGTCTCTATTTCGTGGTTGATACGGAGTCTATCGGTCATGCATAGCCTTTAAAAATACAGCAATTTGTGACTATCTATGTCCTGTCTTGTCCTGTCCTGTCCTATCCTGTCCTATCCTGTTTTGTCCTGTCCTGCCCTGTCCTGTCCTGTCGTGCAGATTCCTCCAATTAACACTTTCGTGCTTCAGACTTAAAATTGTTGAATTGCTGATTCACCAATACACACAATTCCTAAATGATTTATCAGAAATATTATCCCATAAGATTTCCATCAGGAAGACACTTTCTCATAGGATATAGCGCGCACACAGCTTTTTCATCCGCTCTACGAGATACCACACTGCATAAAATTAGATCGTTAGTTTGTGCCAATTACGTTTACAGTTCTACTGTTGAGCTATGAACTTTTCTCAATTATTTCTTGTCCATGTGGCCAAACAAGTTTGCATGTAGAGTAACAGACATACGGTCTGCCCACATATGATAGTTATCTGGTAAAATTTTAGCACACGTTTTTTTGACTCAATTACAAGAAGCTTGTAATGTGTTGATGTATAAAATATTGAAGGAGAAATGCATAATCAATTTCGTAAGTACCTCTGCTACTTCTACTGAGAACTGAGGTCCATAGGAGTCTGATGGCCATTGGGGGCACGATAATAACTATGTATTGAAGTCAGAACAATGTATGGAGATTGCACTTCAGATTCTTATATTTGGTTTCTACAAACACATCTCTTCAGTACCAGGAATCACGCGCTATGGCTTAGTTCTCTTGCGCCTGTAAATAGCTTCCGGAAGGCAACTTTTTGCAGTTCCAGCATGCAAGTTTGCTTCCCAAATAAAAAAATAAATGTGACTTCAGGTTATATTTGGTAGAAACATCCCTACATAACATGGACAACTAATTAATATGCAACCAATAACTATATTTATTATTGTCATATGGTAATGTTAAAGCAGCAACATGATTGCTGATAAATTAAACGTTGCTCTAGTGCAGGAACATTTATGTCCCATACCTATGTTAGAATGACAAACTTCACAGGTACAGTGAAGTAAAACAGATTGATACCACTATTGTTACAAGGTAGTTGGCTTTGCAATATCCTTGTATAATTCTTATATTTTACTGGTGCTTAAAGATATATGGACATTACCGCAATTGAAAGAGGTTGGAGAATATTCTGAATCGCTCATACAGGCGGGATGGAGTGCACGTGAAAAAGCATTATAAAATGATTTGTGCATTTTAAGGTGCCTCGAAATTATGAGACTTCATTGGAAGAAGTTGTCTTCAAAAATTTCAAAAAAATCTGTTTCCTTTTAGTATTAGAAAAAATTGATACAAATTCTTTCACCGAGACTTTGATCTGAGGGTTGTTATTGCCTTTAGTATCCCTGTCGGCATTGGTATCAGATCAACAACTCTCGTTCTGAATACACAGAGGTGTGTAGGTGTATGTTGGCATGTGTAGGTGTGTGTTGGCATGTGTAGGTGTGTGTTGGTATGTGTAGGTGTGTGTTGGCATGTGTAGGTAAGTGTTGGCGTGTGTAGGTAAGTGTTGGCGTGTGTAGGTAAGTGTTGGCGTGTGTAGGTGAGAGTTGGTATGTGTAGGTGTTTCTTGGTGTGTTTTTGGTTTATGTAGGTATGTGATTGCATGTCTAGGTGTGTCTAGGCATGTGTTGGCATGCTTACGGTTGTGCTAACATGTGTAAGTGTGTGTGCGTGTGTAGGTATGTGTTGGTGTGTCTAGGCATGTGTTGGTGTGTCTAGGCATGTGTTGGTGTGTATAGATTTGTTTTAGCATGTGTAGGTGTGTGATGGCGTGTGTAGGTAAGTGTGTCTAGGTTTTTGTCGGCATGTGTAGGTATGTTTTGGCGTGTGTAGGTGTGTGTTGGTATGTCTAGGCATATGTTAGTGCGTCTAAGTTTGTGTTAGCATGTATAGGTGTGTGTTGGTGTGTGTAGGTGTGTGTTGGTGTGTCTAGGCATGTGTTGATGTGTATAGATTTGTTTTAGCATGTGTAGGTGTGTGATGGCGTGTGTAGGTAAGTGTGTCTAGGTTTTTGTCAGCATGTGTAGGTACGTTTTGGCGTGTGTAGGTGTGTGTTGGTATGTCTAGGCATATGTTGGTGCGTCTAAGTTTGTGTTAGCATGTGTAGGTGTGTGTTGGCGTGTGTAGGTGTGTGTTGGTGTGTCTAGGCGTGTGCTGGTGTGTCTAGGCGTGTGCTGGAGTGTTTAGGTTTGTGTTAGCAAGTGTCGGTGTGTGTTGCTGAATCTTGGCATGTCTAGGTTTGTGTTGGCATGTGTAGGTAAGTGTTGGTGTGTGTAGGTGTGCGTTGGTTAAATACGCATAACGCACAATGCGCGATAAAATGGCGTTCATGTTGTTATTATAAAAGTACACAATACAAAATAATACTTTGACGATGATGATAATTTACAATGAAATAAAAACTGAATCTACAACAACGTTTAAATACTGGACGGATCAGACTACGGCCCACCCATGAAAAGTGATTGGCCTAATAATACAAATCAGAATTTTTGAATAATAGATTTATAGTAAATTATATCTACACTTCATCATGAAGTAACAGATGGCATTAAAGTTAATTCGCTTAGTTCCTTGTACTTACCCAAGCTGGTTTACACACTCTGAAATACAGCAAGACACCAATACACAACAGACTGATGAAACCCAACAATACAATCCCAGCAGCAAGTGCTATGACTCTCTTTTGGCCTGTAAATGTAAAAGAGCACCCAATGAACATCCTCGTCATATCATAATGTCAAGCCCGCAAACGACTAAATGCAACAAAGTATTTGGATAGCAGTGTCGAAAGCAAAGTCTTTGGATATATCAGCGACGCTGCGGCAGTGATTAAAATTTGATCTGGCAGTCGTCACGTATTTAATACACTACTTTGTAAATCTCAAGACCCCGATACGTACAATTCTGATACCTATAACTGCACTTGCATAGCAGAGATGAATAGTCTCGTGATTAAAGGCAGCATTACTTTGATAAATGTCGCAACATCGCATATTTGCAGACATTTTTGCCGCTATTTCTATACTCACCACTAAGAAATCTTTTGCAGACGTAATGTACATACGATTCAAGGTAGAGTAGAGGTAGTTCTACAATGAGCTACAGAGCGGAAGGATGTGATAATATAAGGAATACATGAAGTTAAACAAGGCATAGTGGGGTAGGTGGGCCATTCCTTTCCTTCCCGCCTTCATCCTACTGCAACTGATGCAAATAACACATTTTAATTTAGGGTTTGCAATTGGAGTTTGAAATTGACGCCCGAGCACTGACTCCAACCGACTATCTATCTTCTGTTTGATAGACCAATTCTCTACCGACAGAGCTAACTCGCCTCATTAACCGATAAAAGAACGAAGCACACGACAGTAAAGTTTTGTTTATCCTTGCGTTTTCTTTCCTTGTTGAGAATCGAGATGTAGAGTTGATAAGTTACACAAGTAATGTATTGAGCGATTAACGCGCTGGCTCTTTTATTTACTAACTCACTTGGTTAGTTATACAGTTACTTATTATGCAATTAGTTAATTAAGTAATACTGAGCCAGCCGTTCCTCGATTCAACCGAATGTTATCTGTATTAACAGTTAGGTATCAAAGCTTGATTGATTGATTGTATTGATAAAATTTGGTGCTGGGTATTTCCGTGGAAATATTCGCGATAAAAATGTCACTTGACAAAAACGTCAATGGAAATACTTTCAAGGGTATGTAGTGCTATTGAGTACTTAAACTTTCGCTTCTTAAATTTAAAATGCACTTCACTAATCAGGAATTGCCGCCGGAAAGTGACACGAAAAACTATGGACTTTATGTAATTGACTAAAAAATATGTATATACGGTAAGTGATAGATAGTAGTACTTCAATCGAGAAAAAAAAAATTTACCTTATTTTACGAATTTTAAGGTATTCATTAGAAGCATTTGGCAGATGTAACAATTATACTGAGTTTAAATGTAAGGTCCTGGGCTACTCAAAGAAAAAATAACAGTTCAGTTTTATTCATAAGTGGCAATCTTTGAAATTGATATACTGCTGTGATATTTAGAGTTTGCATTGCAATTAAGGGTTGATAAATTTAAAATCGTACCACATTTTCCGTTATGCGAAATGCCGATATCTCGTCTCTTCTTGCACATTTCCAAGCGCATGATGCATTTATTAGAGTACGTTTCCCCATTATCTCCACATACTGGCTTGTATTCCTTAGAACAAAGAGTTGGGCATTCGCATCGCGCTGTGCCGTTCACAATTGTGCACCAACTATCGTAATCACAGCGTACTGAAGCACATGATGTTGGACCTGCAAAGTATAACAAGGACTGTCAAGGTATTGCAGTACGCGACGAGCTGGTTCGCAAGTCTACTCTCGGCAAAACTGTGTTTATAACTGTAAACAGTAAACATTTTATTATCAGTTCTGTTTCTTCTGATTCAACTTACCGCAACCCGTTTAAAATCAGCATAGGTTACCTCCGTTTAGTAGTACTTTCATAACAATTACCCAGCCTAACAATAACTACACAAGTAATCACAATTAGTATCCACCCATTATCCAAATTTACATGGTTGTGTTTGATCTTTAAAATTTAAGTACGATTCTAGTACCCGTTGTGATTAGCAGCCCTATTTAAATTTATGAGATTTTGTCTCTATTCTATTTCAGATAAGTTAAGTTCTATTTAAACGGGATACATCAATGTATACCAAAAGGTCCAGCCTTTGGCGATTACTCAGAATAAAAAACCATTTCTTCAAGATCACATTAGCTTCACAGTTTGGAATACGAAACTGTGAGGCCGTTTCGGTTAACCACTCAGTTCCACGGACGCTCATTGGTCATAACAACTCCAACCTGGCAGTCAGAACTTTGATTGGCTATATTAAAAACATAGTTGGGTATTAGTTTCATTGCTTCCTTTTCATGTTCAATTCTGACGATTTTGTACTCTGAGGAGCGTCAGACCAACAAAAAAGTGGGCTTTTTCTATTTCGTGACGTTTTGTAACATTAATGAAAGAATGAGTTTGATTTTCGAACTACATAACACAAAACGTAAGTTTGCACGATAAATACTTTTTAGTTTTCTAGTAACATACTTATTCTCAATTGTGAAATAAAGCTTACACAAACTGTATCATTCACAGCACTCGTATTACACAAATTTCCAATTCACAATAATATAACGAGTCCTCCTCAATCTTCATAATGTAGTCTTCGGTAGGCGTTTAATCAACCTTATGATGCCTTTGAAAGCAAAACTATCATATAAAGGGATTTGTACTCGTTCATTTCAACAACGTTTAT
>JAAAKL020007580.1:0-16742 GCA_010016065.2 Carybdea cf. marsupialis auct. non (Linnaeus, 1758) | reverse complement strand
CAAAATCCATAAACCAATCACATAACGCTCAATTACAATAAATGAATTTAATAGACTAAGAATAACAAAGGAGTAGTTAAGATTCTCTTACTAGTATTTGATTGGAAGTTAGTATTAGGACAAATCTTTGATCACAGGAAGAGGAAATCTTTAAAATAAAAAGGATCACTTGTACTGTAATACCCTATCATGACACTAGTATAAAAAATTAGCTTGGAATACATTCCTTATTGTACTCTAATAGCATGAAATTTAAATTTAAACGTGGCTATCGAGCCTCCGGGTGCAAATCTTATACGGCTTAGGAATATAAAAACCCAGGCAAAAATTCTAATGCTCAAAGACATATTAAGTCAAAAAATTCGTCGTTGAACTCGTCGTATTCGTCGAATTTTTGCTTGGGTTTTTATAGTTCTTAACCGTATAAGTTTAATGCCTCGATTTTTCGCTCTTGTCATTGTAATTAACAAACTAAGTAAAAGGTATTAAACAAAAGGGTTTATATCAGACACAATACTATCTCTGGCGCCCTCGTGTATTCTAGTAGCAATCTGTCCGTTTAAAATCCTTTCAAGTCCATTTTCTTTATAATGTTCAGAGATCTCGTTCTCTGCTTATTATGAAATGATTTTGCGCGTTGACTATTTCAAATCTCCTTTCATCGTTGTCATGCCTTTCTCATGATTCGATTAATTTTCTTTGTTATGGCACCCATAACATAATTGCTAAATGCTTCTTCCATCATTTTAAATATACTATTTGTAGTCGGATCAAGGGGATACAGTAAATAGGTCATGTTTTTCGCCACCATGACAGTAACAGTGGTATAGTAATCAAGTACGGCTGTTATCAACGTCACATTTTGACCTCTAAACGCACCCTAAAAAAGTTATTTCTTCAGAATCATTCAAGATATTCTTGATGATAATGGGGGAAGCGACGTAGAATTGGATGATCATTAACTCTGAAAATGCAGCATTTCTCAATTGAATAACAACATCAAAATTGTTTGAGCAGAGTTCCACCGATTTTCATTGGGAGTAACATGTCATTTCAAGGGGCCAACTGTGGAGGGATTAAATGTCTTTTCTTCCAAACTTTCAGGAAAAATTCCAGCAGCAAAAACCAGTCCTGGGAAATCGTTTTGACTATAAAACAATATACATAATACATATGATATGACATTTTTGGTACGACTTGTTTGACGTTTTGATGTGAAACGTATTTTCCAGGGCGTAAAAAAATTAACCCTTTCCTATTTGGTTGTAAGAATTAAGAGAGTAAGTATAAATCAACTGATCTTGTCTTGGATAAACAAGTTTCCTGTTGGTTTCATTGACAATTGTACGATTTTTTAATATCAAAAGATGATTGTGTTATAGAAATTATTTAGTACTTTAGGGGTTTTAAATAAGATTAAATTAATTAAATAATCCATGACAACTCACAGTAATTTGTAACATTTGTAGCATCTGAAGGTTCATTAAAGTTCTTCAGTCACATTATAGTGGAAACAATGAATCACTGAAGTGACAATTTAATGGTTCAGAGATGGAAACACCAAAAAGGGATAGCATTTTATTTAAAGTTACGGCCAAAAATCCACAATTATAAAATCAACTTACAGAGTTATCCCCAAGTCTCCTGATGACGTCACAACGTGAAAACATGAACGTATCAAAAGTGAGGTTGATTATACATCGTAGGTTATATTTGCCAGAAACTTATTATGTAAAATCAACAAATCAATTTCTTATCAATTGTAAAAACCCAACACAGGGAGTAGGCATGTCGTACCCGTGCTGAGACCCATTAAATGCTAACAACAACAAGAAAGGTCAAGAATAAAAATTATCTTCCGTCTTAGTACAGCTTGCTGAAATAGATAGGAGATGCTTGGAATTACGCCCAATAGAGAATCGTGTCAGGGACGATATAAGAACCGAAACTCTTGGTGCAATGAAAACAGCTGAATGAAGAACACTTGGTTCTAGTTCTTGAGGAGGCAAAGAGGAGTCGCCTTCCTCATCTGGTGATCGGGACATCGTTCAGCTTCATGCCAGACCTACAGAGTGATGTGCAGTGTACGCAGTTACGGCAAGAATTGAATTAATACCCTATAATTTGTTGCTTTAAAATTACATACTGTTTTGCCAGTACGTATTGTAAGCCCAAGAACTCGTGTGAGACCCACCTTATCTTTTGAGAGCTATCACGGCGACTTTTCAATGACCACACCTCACCATATATACGATACACCTGTCGAAAACTTTCTCTTTACCCGGTTATATATAATCCTAGCAAAAACTTTAGGTAAAACTGTGCATGAAGTCGGGAGAATACTTCCCGTACTTCAAGTTCTCATCATCACGCTGCTCATACGTCTCTTACTTCCCTTTAAAGGGGGTTGGACCGTTGTATGGTAGTTCGTATCTGTTTGTGCAAAACTTTCTGATTAGCAACCATGTCCTGGGGCAGGCAGAGGCGCGTGGATCCTCCTACGTGTCATTCCATATCGTTCTTGGTCTTACTCTTCCAGCTTGGCCTTTCACACACAAATTCTGGCAACATTTCGTCCACGCCTCGTTTCTGTTAGGAAGTACAGATCATCTGTTACCCAAACTCGCTTCCGTCCATTTACTTTTACATTTCTTTACAAGATTTCAAATATTATAGAATTTCTGCTATTCCTTTGGGCAGGTAAGATGGACCCGGAGGCATTTTTGTCATTGTCACGTTTGGTTCCAGGAGCAATTCCCGCCCGCCCGCCAGGCCAAATGCTCTTTTCGAAACAACCATTGCTTTACATGTTTTAACACTATCTTGAATGTCATCAGCAATCCTATAGGCTACTGTGAACATATACTAAATAAGCATCCCTTTTGTAATTTCCCTCCATTTTGGTTCGGTTTACATGCACTTTCTTCATCAAGGGCATATGAAGACCGTAAGACCATCTCCCGTCGCATTTATCACCGCAAAATGACTTATACTTTTGCAAAGCTAATGACTTGGAAGAAAGGATTCTTTCTATTTTCACTTTCCAACCTTCACAAAATCAATTGTTCCCTCCAGTGGAGATCGGTGACACACAATTTTGCGGCATTGGACCAATTTTACCTTTTATCGATTTTGTTTAAGGCAAGACCTCCCATTGACCAGACAGTTCATGTAATTAGTGTTTTCACCAATCCCACTTGCGAGTTTTCTCCTGGAAATGTCAAAATTCTATCATTTCTCAAAATTTTATCTCCACTATATCAACGCTTGAAAATACTCCTAGTGAGTTTGATCAGTGGAAAAGGCAGTGTTTTGATCAGTTTCCATAATGGAAATACTACAGTCTTTTGAACCTACTGAAATGGTTTTTAACCAAGTGTAGCGGAACACCAATTCGGCGTTTCTCGGTTAGCTCCTGTATATCAACAACACACTTTGTTATTGTTTCTGCAACGACTGCTGATAAGTAAATAGCAAACATATGTGCGCCCGTCACAGGGGTCGAAATAAAGAATATTTCTGTGATCTGGTGTTTTTCAAGACGCCTTATTATCTCTTAGTGACAACGCGATTTGTCTAAGGTGGTGTTGATTTCTGGTCGGATGCATTCGCATTTTGACAGTCGTCTTGACTGGACGATTACTCAAAATGATCTCAAATATCCGACGCCCGGACGTTATTTCGACCCCTGAATCCAGTATCGCAGCCAGTGGCGATACCAGAACGTAAATAGTCTGTTTCTTAGTTTCGGGAGGGTAAATATATCCTGCTTCTAGCGCATATTGTACGTTCAGCATAACTGTAAACAGAGACTGAAATGGAAGACTACTTTTCGTTGATTTGAAAACACTTATAATTTCCAACTTAAAGCAAGATACAAGTACAGTTGAGACAGCTGTTGTCACATTAGCGTGACAATTGGGTGGGGTAAACATCCACAATCACAGAATACTATTAATGACATTGATAGAATACTCTATAGGATTCAAAACTCTTCGTATACAAAATGATGATGAGGAAAGTAACTTGAAAGCCAACACTGATATTTCCTTCCAACCCCAACTGTTGCTAAGCTGTTTGAGTTTCATCACGTTATGCTTGCATAAGCAGATCTCATAGACTAGTTGTTTTCTGCACTTCGTATATCTCCTTAAATAGTTACTATCACAGAAAAGGATGTCACCAGCTAGGGGGTACATGGGAAAATACACAACTTGAACAACGTATAGAAGAACGTACAGAGAATTTAGTTGGAAACTTTGTGCGATAAAAACAAAGGAATCTCGCAGTGGTGAAGGATCGAACCTAAACAGAATGTAAGACATGATCGATAGCAATACGTAAATGCTAGTGGGAGGGGGGATTTAAACAAATGACTGTGAAAAAGCTGGGTGTCTGCAACTTTACCTGCCTAGTTCCTTCGATATCTGTTACTTCAGACACGTCGAGTGTAATGCTGGCTTCCTATGTGCATAACAAAAGCAATGCAATTCCGCAAACAAGGGTTCCAAGACACTACACTTGGCTAGGAAGTAAAACGTCTTAACTACAGTACTACCTTCAAATTAACAACACTACCTAAATACATCGATCAGGTGTATAGTTGTTTTAGTAAAAAATTAACCTAAAAGAATAAGGATCACAGAATCGAAAACTGAAGTCACTCGAATACCATATCTTTTTACTACATCGGCCCTCAGTGGCATAACCCAATAGACCTTAATTAAAATTTCATAGCCACTTTTTAATCATAGAATCAGTTTCTTCAGTCAATTATAAATAAACCCCTTTTCATAAACGGTTATCTGTATTATTTCCTCTCCTTGTAAGGCATACTTTACTGACTTTTCCCCCATTACAGTTTAAGAAACTCATTTAGCGACTCGGTTTCGACAGCTTCTTCAAAGGCGTCGTAGTCCTGAAAAAGAAGATAAGAGTCCGTCGGTTCACAGCGCTACCAGAATTCGGAGTAAAGGATAAAATAGTAACAACATCATACCGCCATTCAAGTAATGTTTTCGCCCACCTCTGCAACGTATGGTGCATACTTTTTAAAATTTCGATCCTTTCCATTTTTTACATTGACGTAGTTACGTTATGACGAAACTCTTTTAAAGTTAAAAGCATAATGAGGTATCTCATCCGGGAAGTATCTAGAAGTTGCACAACAAATAATCTTTTCAGGTTTTGTCTTCATTATGTTTGCAACCACTTCCACAGATGGTATGGCCAACGATTGTCATTCCTATTGTAGTTGCAAGAGCTTATCTTCGTTTCACTGACATAACCCTACAATTAACTGTTCTCTTCACCTACGCTGAGAAATATGATCACATTATATATCAGCCATCTGCACCTTCCTGTCCCGCAACAGTGAACTTCTAAGAAGCTTCGAAAAGCTCTTCTCTAAGGATTGTCAAATGTCGTCCGAGTAAAAGGTCGGCACGAAGATGAAAAGAGTAAAAATACAACGGTTTACCATGACGCTTTTAACTTGCAAATTGATTGAATGATTGTGAAGTTGTATAACAGGAAATAACGAAGTACAAAAATAACAATCTCCATGTGCTCATAAAATCAAATAAGTGTGAATAATGAATCTGGAATGCAAAAGGAACCGCTATTTACGCCAGAGAAAGGAAGGTAGGCCCCAAATCCAATTCAAAGATGTATCGTTATGTCAAATAACCTAAGAACATTCATGGTCCACAGATACATCGCGATTCACCTTTACATCCATTTACTCAATCAAGAAACAGTTATATACGTCCTTTAAAAGATACCCGAGAAATAGAAACACGCTACCACGGTGATTGACAACCAACGATTCACGCAATCGCAGTGATTATGATGAAAACATGCTCTTATCTATCTAGGCACCACATCCCAATCCACCCATCGGCAGACATCAGTCTTTTGGAGTACTATGAAAGGGCTTTTACCAATGTCATCGACCTGTACAAAGCCAACTGAGAGCTGCATGCAACCATCGGGAGAATAGGATTTGAAATATCAAGTGTCTATGATACTTCACAATAAAATCTGGCTATTAGTCAGATTCGGAATTAAGAAATGTGATACTTTCGGCTTCGGTTACATGCTACTCCTTAACTTTTGATACTACATAGGTGTTACAGCTGCACGGTACTTAAAGCTATCTTGTACATATTGGGTGCAAAAGCTTCGCTCGTGAGAGTGACAACAAAAAAGTATCCGGTACACTCTCGGTGTCGTGTGGCTCCTCGCAAGGCTACCTGGCGCAATTTCTGCTCCGATTACTCTTTTACCAAATGAGATGCCTTCAAATTTCATGACTTCAAACCTAACTAGCACCAAAAGCTATCAAGTACAGTGTGAATCGCACTCTATCGGGGCAGACGTGATACCGTAAAGGGTAACGAACCAATATCAAAAGATGTTAAGTACAGTGTAAAAGGACGTCTTAAAGACCCCTTGCAGAACGACGTCACGTACATGTGCTTTTTAACCACAGGGATCTTGGTGTAGTCGATGGTTTGATTTGTAAGTGAAAGTATTCGTCGCTTAATTAGGGTTCAGTATTGGTAAGTTGTCGGCTGTAGTAACCGCTCGACTAGAGAAAAGAAGAAACGTTTTTTCGTATACCAGCAAGTTTAAGCCCAGGAGATCAGAAAATTCGAGTCAACATGGCCGTCTTATCCAACAAACAGACAGGTGACATTTGTGGGACTGTGAACACTTCCTACTATATGACATAGATTAAACAATACGATGTAAAACGTGCACCCACCTTATCTGTCTCTTATTCCCATTTTCAAATGTTGATAGTGAGAAACAACGCATTTACTTTTAGTAACTTCAAAGCCCTTTTCGTGCTGACTCTCTGTTACAAGCTAAAAGCACATTCAGTCTGGTATTACATGCGTTAAGAAAAAGGCCAAAACAACCCCATTTGTAAAAATGAATCCTTTCCGGCCTTGGCAGCATGAAAACACCTTTTTGCAAGACCCAAGACGCCCAGTCACAATCTAGCTGTAAAACACTGCTATACTTACCCCACAATATTTATCTCCATTGGCAATCTGTGGAGGTAGACATTTGGGATTGTCCGCAACTGCCCTCATTTTTTCTTTGTATTGCTCACTTGATGCAATGTCAAGAACTTCATAGTCGATCTTTTTCGAATCAAGTATCATCTGAATCTTTTGCTGATGCTTTTTGATCTAGAATAACCGGAAATAAATATCAAATTACTTAAAAAGCAAAAAGAAAATACTGATGAAACCAAGCCTGGTTGAACGTCTAGCCCCGGCTACAAAGCTATACTTTCGGTCATAAAATAAAAATGCACAAACTAAACAATTAAAATTGAACTTTTTTCATCTAGGTATTCAGACAAGTATGATAGTGGGTAATTTGAGTCTAAGGACTAATTAATGATTAAATATGCACAGTATAAATGAACTAGATCCATGGAAAGGCAGTAATGGCAGATAGACTGCAGACCAGATTCACTGTCAAGTCCATTGGTAGTCAGTTCTTATTCACTACTATCCACTTTTAACATTAGTAACATTAAAACAGTTTCTTTCTTGTTTCCCTTATTGACTATGATAAGCTGATTTGGATGCCATTCATTGTTATACAGTGGAGGTGTCAATCCATTTTCCTACCTACAAGACCACAAGTTGCAATGGTTCTGTAAGTATGTTCTGAATTTGGATAACTGTAACAGCAACAATACACAAGTGAACTAATGCAATACGTAGTCTCTCTTTCTATACTTTCAAAGAAACTATGTCTAGATTAGAAAATGATTAAGAATAAAAAAGGCCACATGCTCCTCTTGAGCCCACAACTCAAAAGTGTTTTAGCTTAGGATTAACTAAAAACTATGTATACCCTTGGGGAAATAGTAACTGTGCCCAAAGGGCATAACTGTCACATCCAGCCATTTATCCTAGCAATGGAAGAGCTTCGGTGATAATCATTAATTGCCTTTAATGCACATATACATATATTTATACTTGACTCCTCTTACCAATAACCAAGAAAGTATGGGGCTGGGTTCCAGGCTTTTCTGTAAGAGTGTATTTACACTGGCCCCATGTCGGCCTTTTCCCTATTATATGTACTTGCACACAACCCTGTCTAAATCTAAGCCAAGAAGGTATTCAAGAAGGACTTTGATAGAAGTATCTTCCATAATACAGGTGTTTTTATCAATTTTCCCCTGATATATGTATTGCCCTCTTTTCAATACAACAATTGTCATCAAATGCATCTAACATTTCCAAATTTTTAATCAGAACACAATGGTTTATTCTGTGCTTTTTAAGGAATAAACACTTACTCACTTCTTGCAATTTGCCTCTCTTATATAAGTCAATGTAGAAATTGCATCCCCCTATACTAATGCTGTGTAACTACATCAGACAATCCTAGGTGAAAACTTTCTCATCTTTTAGTGACCTGTTCCTTGGCAGAAAGGTGACAAACCTAGTGGCCAATGTAGTGGGCATGCTTGTTATGCAGTGCATGATTAATCAATCACCAAAAAATAGGAACACCTTTACATAGTTTGTGTAGTAAAAGCATTTTTAATATTTTAATAAAGAAATTTGTGTAAAATATATGGGGTGATCTTGTATTCTGAACCTCATCCTGACCTTTTCCAGTGGAATATTATACACAGTTGCCACATGTTAGAAAATCAGGTTTCCCCTACATTTCTGAGTTTATAAGCTACCACCTTTGATAGAACAAAGCAAAAATTCATTGATCATTCCTTTCATCATGGAAAGCACAGCAGACATGATATGAAATGATAAGATAGATATTACAAGTAAACAAAACCACCATACCATGAACCTAGATTCCTAATAGTGGTGGATAATGCACATGAGGTACTTTCCATTTCTGGGGTTAGCAATGGGGTCTATTTTTTTAAAAAGTGTGTCCTTTGGTCAACTGTCTATAATAACAGTGCATCTAAAAGCAAATCTATACCTAAGTATAACCAAACCTTCCAGTGATACACATTATGCCAATAGACAATTCAACAAGTAGTATAGTAGTTTGGATGATATTTAATGTACACAGCAGAAGCTCAAGATTGTATTCATCACTTGTAGACTATGAAAATAATGCTTACAGAGACATGCACATTGGCTTGGAAGTTACAGAGTATATATACAGTTCTTGAAAGACAACATATAAAGGGGAGGGATGCAATTGTATACTTTTACTACCAGATGGCTACCCAATGGACATTTTCCTGGTAAAACAATTAACCAGCTACCAGACATCCACACAATAAGGCAACTGAAAGAAAGATTAGGGAAACTGAATGAATGGTTCAAACAAAATTCACGCAAAAGCATGGCCGATAGCAATCCATAGAGTGGGTTTGAACCTTAGAAATATTCATATGTTTGCAGCAAGCACTTTAGATAGGCAGATTTCAACAAGCCCTTGAAGAATACACCAGTTCTCTCTCAAACATCTAGGTTAAGATGGAGCAATACCCAGTTTGTTTCTCTGTGGAGAATATCATGAACTAAAATTTCAGGTCTGCTACAGTCGTAAAGGACTGTGACTCTCTGCAAGCAAGTTTAAGAAAGAAGGCAAGTAATAAAGATTAAACGCCATAAGATAAATGCAGTGCATTGGACCTGCAGTGATGGAGAATATCTTGAAAGTGCTCAGTCAAAGTACTAAATCATCCAAAGAAGAAGAGACTGAAACCTTATGTAAAGAGCTAGATCAAGGCATTACAAGAATCAAGGAATAAAAAAGCGAAGTCTTTAGGTTTCTGTTGCTTAAACATGCTTATTGATAGATTCAAATCACTTAAGTACTGGACTGGTTATAAAGTTTTACTTATCACACACCAAGAACAATTATTTAGATGTTTAATGAAATCAAACTTGATATTACACTACGATACTTACATGTTCAACATCTCAAATAAATTTATCAAACTGGGTAGTTAATGATTTGTTGATCAAGATTACCTTACAAGAGGAAGGTAAGGGGTAGGTGATCAAATGCCACATTTCATTCTTGTAGCAACTTAGACTAAGAGTTTGTAGAGAGGGTATCTCAACAGAAGAATAGAGTGTGAGAAACTTTCCTTCACAAACAACTACCATACTGTGTCTTGTAACACAAACTTTTGTGTGTGTAAAAATCATTTCCTGTGATTGATTGTCCAGTGTATAACAGGTCGGCAAAAGATAATAAAGATGGAATTCGAACAATCTGCATAGGTGCAACCAACAAAGAATTGGGGGGGCTATGGACTGTTTGCCTCCCCAAAATATTGTTTCTCACTAAGGAATCATAGAAGTACCTGAAAACTATACATTTTGTCCCCCAAAATTTGACACTTGGGGGCCTACAGCTCCATCAGCCCCTTTAACAATGCCCCTATGACAATATGGGTAAATTGTCAGAAACCCAGTTTGTATCCCTTTCAACCAGTGTAATTTCAAGATAACTTAACGTCTAAGCAACAAAGTGTGCCCAGTGTATCAGGGGGAAAGGCACTTCCTGCTTGGACCCGATGCCAGTGATATTGTTCCCTGCTTTATCTCATATATGCTGTAAAGTAAAAGCCCTTGAGGAGTGGGTTTTTTTTCTTTTTGCTCAAGAATTATATCTTTGATTGTTAAAGTTTTAAACTTCCATGGGCATTTGATGTCTAGAGTACCACAGGAACATCAATATTTAGAGAGCACTTTGAAGTACACAATGTCCAGTCTTCTGAACATTAGTCATTAATGTCACATCTTCATGTCTGAACATGCTCTGATAATGGCTTCACCATTATTCTTCTGTTTTCTCTCCATGCACCTCTGCTGTTCTGGAGTACCTTTTCACCCCCCCCCCCTCCTCCAACAAGAAGTGATCCCTACCAGATATAGGCAAAAGCTTCCCAACTAGTAAAGGTTCCGTGGGGTTGTCACTTGATCTGACCTTGAGCGATAATAGCCATCGGAATGGGCAATCTACATTACTAAAAGTAACTCTGTTTACGAAAAACATTTTGTCTTGCTTCCTCAATACTCCAGCTGATTTGTTTGCAAGATCTCCTAATGTTCTGACTCCTACATCCTAATAATGCTTTTTGGGCCTAGCAATCTAACTATTGGGCAAGTCAGTCTTTAAAAACTCTTTTGTTGTTAACATGAATTGCTGCTGCTACCACATGGCTATATAACAAAATGCCTTTTGGACATTGGCAAGCCGCAGATAGTTTCTATCAATAAACTTTATAAAACCGACCTTGATGCTTGCACTATAGCAGAAATATCATACCCAATCATCCTGACATCTAAAGAAATCCGATGCAAACTTGAGTTCCACTTTTGTGATTTAGCTTGTATATTCATGGAAGAAGTTTTATAAACCCTACAAACCCAGCACTAGTTGATCAGCTGTTGTGATATATTTGATGCTTTGACCAGGTTTGTGAAGATAGCATGGTTGCTACCTGGCTTCCATGATGGAACTAAAACAGCCCACCAGTGAAGATTTCCAAAGTTCCTCATGGAAGTTCATCATTTGCGATTTTAAAGTTGGAAACCTCACATTGATATGGCAATAACAGGTGCATGTGGAACATTAGGATCAATATTTGGTGTTTGCACCACTTTAAAGTGCAAGCCATCTTAAACTCATACCTTAATGTCCTGCTTTGCATGAGGAAATTGTGATTGCGCATGCCTACCTCACTGTAACTTATCAACGAACCATGTTTTAATGTAGTCAAGTGCTTCTTCATACATTTGTATACATCTTTACAATTCAATTTTGTCAGGATCACTCAGTTGCACATTTAATTGCTTTAGTTGTGATGATTGAAGTTCATCATACCAGCCTATCCCTTCTACAAGCAGTTCCTGACAAACAGCCTTGAGATCACTGTACCTGCCATCAAAAGGGATCAAGCTCCTCCTAGAATGCTCAAAAGACCTCTTCAGGTTCCTTTTCATTATGAACAAGGTATCATAAAATGTCCATCCTGTAATGACTAAATCATGAACATAAAATATGCCCCCCCTTCTCCAAAACACCTTTCTCTTTGGAAGGGCAGATTGGGATTCTACCCAGAAACTTGGATCTTGTGACTTTTGGAGCATCATAAATAAGGGAGAGTCTGTTATTCTTCCCCCATCAATGGACCTGAGGTGTTAACGTCCTCTTCAGACAAAGCTCAGCTGTTTGCTAAAATACTTGCCAAGAATTCCAGTTTGGATTGCTCTACTTTGGAGCTTCCAAATATTCCATCTAGCATAGAATTTTCTCTAAGAAAGGTCTGTATTACTCCTGGGCTGGTTGCTGGTGTGATATTTTGACTCTGCTAAGGCTTTGGGATCAGATATGGTTCCTGTTGTTCTTGTAAAGAATTGTACTCCTGAAATTTCCTCTATCATGTCCAGATTATTAAATTTATGTCTGAAAGATTCCTGTTTCCCTGCACTGCATTAATTGCTTCTGTTTTTAAGAGTTATGAGAAATATTGCTTCATCAGTCTTCTGTCTGTTGTCAGCAAGGTATTTTGTGAGGTTGATAAATATAGAACTGGTGGCTTACTTTGAAAGGATAGGCCTTTTCTCTGATGTGCAGTATAGACTTTATGTTCTTATCGATAGTAGTTTTGATATACCTGCAATGCCACTGGGTTGTAGGAGTTGCAACCACAACTGTCATACAGCAAACAAAAAGCAAATGATGGACAGACCAAGAATGCCAGATAGCACAAATGAAGCTATAGTTCCAAGTCCCCAAGGAAGAGCTATGGCTGAAACACATTCATGAAGGTACGAGGAAAACTCAGATCAGAAGCAAGCAAACCGTGGATACATTAGCTCTGAATGCAAGGACCCTAACAGGTGATCCCAGAAGAGGTGATTCTCAGCTTACAGGAGCACAGGATTGTGCATGATGAAACCATCAGATATGGACATATTCAAGGTAATTCATAGATAACATCTTAAGCATAAAGAAAGAGGTGCTGCAACAGGAGGCATTGGAATCCTGCTTGGGGCAAGGCAACCAAAGCTTTAAAAAGTGTTAGATCCCACACATCATAGTCAACTTTCAAGTCCAGCAACAACTATTATTGTCATTTATTCTCCCACCAACATTTCAGATGATGATACCATTGAAAGCTTTTATGATAGCCTTAAAAGATCAATTGAGTCCATACCTGTACTTAATGCTCTGATGATAACTGGCTAATTCAACACAAGAATAGGCAAACCTACTGCAAAATTCTAATCTAATGAAAGTACCAATAGAAATGGCCATAACCTACTAGATCTCGTTTTTGAAAAGAACCTCAACATACTAACCTAAGGTTCCAGAAAAGAGACAGTAAGAAATGGACCTATATGGACCTTGTTGGGACTAAATGCCAACTTGACTACATTCTGTCAAATAAGAAATAGAAAAATTGCATAGTTGATATGGCAGCGTACAACGCTTTTTCAAGCATTGGTTCAGATCACTGTGTGGTCACTGCTAAAGTCAGGCTTAGCCTCAGAGCCAATAGAAAGACACCTCCCTAGAAGACCAAGTATGGCTGGAAGTACTTCACCACTGACTCAGTCTTGCAACATCAATACACTGTAGAAGTTAGAAATCGCTTTGATGCACTAAACGATGATGAATCACCAACAGAAAATTATGAAATATCTGTATATGTATGACTGCTTTTGTATAATAGGCAGAACTAGGTCAGCTTTTCACCTAGCCATCCTCGAATCTGTCCACATCAAAGCAAGAAAACTGTTGCTTTGCAGACAAAAGTATTTGTCTTTTCATTAGGCCTTTCTAGCAAACCATTTAGTTCCACAGGCATCAATTGGTCAAAACAACAACAATCTGGCAATCAAACCTGATTAGCTACTTTCAAAACACAATTTGGTATACGTTTTATTGATTTCTTCCAAATCTCAAAAGAGAATGTGCAGATAAAAATTTGATATTTAAGATCTTTCACATCAGGTAATTGTTATTTTTCACACACAACTTCAGGTGAGTCTTCAAGTTAAATTACTGAGAGGTTGCATGGAGAAAGACCAAACTAAATTTAACAATGAACTAGTAGCTGAGTGGGTGTAACAAACCTTAAATCTACCAACTTTCTTTCAATCCTACCCCTGACCCCAAACACTCACTAACTTGTTACTGACACCCACTGATCTAACAGTTTACAGATTTTAAGGAAGTGCATGGAAGAACATCTCCCAATTAAATCTAAAATAAAATGGTATATGTATCATTGATGGTCCAAATCCAAGTAGAAGGCCTGAGGCTGGAAATAGTTATCGGTCTGAGAGTACTGTCCCTCCCAACCTTAAACCTCTCTTCATACATCAGTGACTATGGGCTGTCTGTGTACCCAGTTTGGTCCATATGTAATCCGCTACCTGTTTCTATGGGGCGTAGTTCAATGTGTTAAATATGCTACATATGGCAAATTTGGAAAAATAGCGTCACCCGCTGGAAAACTTGGTTCGTGGCGGCGATACCCTGCTGGTTCCTGGCAAATTACACTGTAGGGTCCTGTGATGCACCGCACGACAACAGATCTTATAAGCAATGTGACCAGTTTTGATAGACGCATGTATACAGCTGAAACTGTGCTATCCTTATCTCTTTTGCTCACTTTTCAATGTACTTCTATTTTGTACATCACATTTTCTTCAAGGTGATAACAATAGACTGTCGAGACCTGTTGAAGTCATAAAACCGCAAGGAAAATGAAGCATGTCATTGTCGAACAAAAGCGACAGTGTTTTCTTCAAAATGAACTTACGCGGAAGAGTGTCCTATTAACTTAGCTTCTCCTACGAAGTTTCAAACTTTCTGCTAACATATAGAATAGGGTATTGCGACTTAAACCGTTTCTACGTGAGTACACGAAACCAAAGTGAGGTACAAGTCCTTTCGATTCATTTTTAATTCCATCCTATGCTGGGTTTGTAGGTAGCCTACTTTCCTAGCAACACGGTCGAAGTTGGGCATTGGCGAAATACGGTCTGTTCAACACGTAATTGATATTTAAGGGCTGGAAATGATGGAAGTAAGAGTTGCACTAGTCCCACTGATAAGTAACTAGGCCTAGCCAAAGCTACCGTACTTATCGGACCGAGGTCCTTAACTGCACAGATGATTTCCTGTGACAAGTTGTCAACAACAATAGGCTTACCAATCGGCTTCAAATAAATGGTCTGGCCCTGACGAAGTTTTCAAAAACAATTTAAGTGCATTCAGTTCAACTCGAAGTCTTTGCTTTATAATTATATGAACGGATAGCTGTCGCAGACTAAATAAATAAACCCAGACTGAAACATTCTCCGTGTCATGGAATGACAACTTTGTTTACTGACTGATCGGACTAGCTGAAACACACACAAAAAAGATAATATCTGCAATAATGCATCATCTACATACCTCTTGATTACTTGAAACTGACGAGAAAAAGAGTGTTACACCCATGCTTGTGAGTTTGACGCGGATTTATACTCAACTGGGCCAAAATATTCTGTGTGACTGAACTTCCTCCAGCAAACTTCTGGCCTCAAGAACGTCTCCTCCCACTCGGACTCGTTTCCTTTCTGACGGAACAATAAGTTCTATTGTTCTACGAAAACGGATATGACTGGTCAGCGGTTAATACTTAACGACAATAGTTGACGCCTTTTAAGCAAAATGGGGAGAACAGAGGCACTTTTGCTACAAATTAAGTGCCTGGAGCAACTTAGATTACTTGAGACAACGAAATGTGGTCACAAATGGGACCCCGGGATGCAACTGTAGAGATAAGAATTATTGTAGTCTGGAGGGTGGATTTTTAACCAAGGGTGTAGTTTATAAAGCGCACGTAACCGAGACAGTGTCTGGTAAAGAGAAGGTATAAATTGGCACTCGCAGTACTGAATATAATAACCTCTTTCAGAAATCACAATAAATCTTTTAACAACGAAAAATACAGGCTTGAGACGCCACTTTCAAAATATATTTGGCAATGAAAAGCGCGTAACATTAACCGCAACATCAAATAGGGCATTGTAAAACTAGCTAAACCATAAATGTGAATGAAAGGCGTAAATGTAGTTAGTGCATTGCCGAAAAGTATGCAATTAGAACCGCTTGTAAAAGTAAACTATTGAATAAGCAGTCCGATCTGGTCTCGAAGTGCCCTGCACAGGAATTCTTTTGTTGCCAATAAGTGCAAGGACAAATAACATGACCTCGTAATTGTATGGTAAGGTAGATCAGAGATAGAGGCGCAATTGAAGAATTTACTTTCGCGGCGGGACGTGAAAGCTAAGGTAATTGCAGTATTTCGCTTTTCCTTTTTACCACTACTTTGTATTATTAGGCTCTACCTTCTTGTATTCGGCACTCTACCATCGGTATCAATACTTGTTGGTATATACATCTATATACATATAGACTCAAAAAATACACTTCGATTCAAAGCTTTCGATATCATCTTCATCAGTTAACTTTTCTTACAGTATGCAGTTCTATTAAATACAAAAATTACATAAAAGACACAACGACACATAAAATTGAACAGAACAATTACAATTGAACAAAGTAAAATAATACTAAAAATTCATTCAAAAGACGTCCTTAAACAAACAAACGGGAACACGTGTCCACACAACACCAAGGGGAATAGACTAACAAATACCCTGTTACCACCAAACAATATAACACCTACCTACCTCTAAATATAC
>JAAAKL020007579.1:0-16743 GCA_010016065.2 Carybdea cf. marsupialis auct. non (Linnaeus, 1758) | reverse complement strand
ACTTAGCTACTTCGTGTAGCAAGTCTGTTTTTTACCTATTCCGCAACAACTTCACAACTTAACTATCCATAACATAAAACACCCTTCCGTTCCGCTATTCAAGCTCCAATATGAAAGCGAGGCTACGACGTAAATTGCCTGCCATACGAGCTTACTCATCTTCGATAATACCGGACAATTACCGGTTAACTGTGACCTAACAAACGTCACAAAACTGGTGCGTGACTACAAAGAAAACACAAAAAGCATGACCTCAAAAACACACGTGGCATTATTATTTGGTCGGTATATACTGTACACTCGACTCGAAAGGTATTCCTAACACGAAACACGTCAAATGTTAGACACATAATTCGGCGATCCCTTTTAAGTTTCTCCTCTACGAACCCTTGGAATCCATTTATTTCTCTTCTTCGGTTTATTTTTGCTGAGACCATAATAAGCTCTAGAAACCTTTCAAATAAGATAGTCTTAGAGACCTCGTTTTGAAGTGAGTACAACTGTACAAGGTGACAGTAATGGGAGCAGTTAATTCTTTGCACGCCTCTCTACACGATGACTCTATCTGAAAGTTTTAGAACCAATGTTTGCTTCGAATTTCCACGAAGCTGACATTTTTACGATGTGACTCTCAGTTGTTAATATCTAGTAAAGTTGTGACCTACACATATGTTGAAGGGGTTTAAATGGCTACAATATTTCCGAATAATATCATCCGTCTCTCAGTTGTACTCGAGCCTGGCTCCAGCGTGCACTCATTGCGGTTGCTTACAAACTGAGCACTTGTCAACGATTGCAGCTTAAAGGTTTGTCCAAAATACCTGAGGTGAATGGGAAGGGGTTTAGACTGCAAAAATAACGAATATTGTCCCAGCATTTCTTTTTTGAAGTGGAAATTACAGAAGTAAGTTGGTTGCGGATTTGTTAACTCGTGTTGCATAAACATTTTGCTCCCTATATCTTATATTTATGATCCACAGCGGATCAACATGACTTCACCTACGCTTAGAATGATCATTGATATCATATGATGACAGTACATCATTGACTGCTAATCATTTTGGGGGAATTGGAGTCGTTGCGACGAATGGATTTCGACGACTATTGGTAAGGCGAGATGAACTTTGACGATTCAATAGTCTTTTAAGATGTCAACTGCCTTGTAAGCTACCCGTCATGTGATAATATAGCTTTACCTGGATTTATAGGTAATTAGAGGGCCATTACTTTTGTTTGTATTGCTTTGGTAAGTTAACACTCTTTTAGTGTCTTCATAAGCTTATACGACTTTTATATTCGATTCGTCTTACATTGATGTTCTGCACGTTGATCGGACGTTTCGGCAGCCAGAAACTGAAGGAAGACTCATTCACGTTGCATGTTTCGTGAGTTGTGCTGTATCCGAGAAAATATTGAATTTTAGCTTGGAAGATATACTTTTAAGAAGAGCGGATTTGAAATGACTAGTGCAAAATGATACTAGAAAAAGAGAGAATTATGTCAACGACGGAGTGTAGTTTCCTGCTGGTGACATAATTTTATATTACCCCAGTATCTTGTCAAAGGAATTTTCTCATCTATAGTTATAGCTATAGGAAGTGTCAACGTTTGAACAACGGGTGGACGGTTGTTCCCCTCCCACGTCCATAAGAGCGCTACAACTGAATGGTCAAGTTGTGGGAGCCGTCCTAATGTCCAACAACAGTCAGGAGAAGTATAATCGAGTTTATGAGAAGTTCATTCCTATTTCTATATTGGTGTGTAGACGGTTAAGAGATAAGCAAGTCAACCGAAATTGATGCCATTATGGAGTATGCCTGTGCATTGTAGCTGCCATCTAAGACAGAAGCCGCCTGTTAACGTAACGCCTCTATCGAGACTACATATTATGAACCGTGACATGTGCCTTCTCCGTTTCATCCGAAGGTATTTCCCGCGGCCATTTAAAAGGGGACTAGTTCTGGTTGTAGTTCTAGTGAATGGGGTTACCAGTAGCAACTAAAAATGCTTCTTGATGTTAGAACTGACTTTACCTGCTTTCAATTGCGATCCTCTCTCCATTTTTATACTTTTGTAGTTTGTTGTTTTACTCTGTTGCCATTCAAAGTCACTTCTCAGATAGAAGCTGCAATATCTTCCTCTTTAGCTATCCCAAAGCCACCATTAAGACCTATTTGACACTTTTTTGCATGCCAATGAAAAAATGTGGTACGTCCCGCAAATGTTGTTTCTAATGGCTACTGCCCAAGAACTTTCATTTCTATTTAAGAGAGTGTTTCAAATAGAATTTCTGGAACTTTCCTCCCTCTGTTATCACTCTCTGAGAATTGAATAATCGATTCCTCAAGTCTCTTCTATCGATATTCTACTAGAATGTGCCTCAATATGCACGGCCAAAAGATATCGGTCAAATGTTCTTTTTGTGCTAAGAATCGTTTTTCGAATTGGTCTCGTGTACTGCTTGGATTAGTCTCACATCCTCTTGTTACCACGTCACTGCACTGCACTGTGAATTTAGTGCGTGCCGATCATTTATCATTCCTGAACACATGCTATAGATTGAAACTGTCCTGTGTATTTTTCAGATTGTATTGCCAGATAACTTGTGTTATACGCAAAACGTAAATTTTAGTTTAATGACCTATCGTTCCTAATACAAATACTCGCTTGTGAGTAAGAATGAGCAGCAGAAGGATGGCTACCTCATTGGTATAACGATATTGACGTCGTCAGTTTGTAAGCATCAGTGGCGTCCCGCACGCAAGTGCTTTCTAAGGCCCTGACATCAGCCGTCAAATTGCTTAAATGTTGCTGTACAGGAGTAACAAAGGCTTCTCTCCTGCTAACAATGCAATCTCCGGTCGAATTGGTCCCTTAAAATTGACATATTTTCACAATGCCAACCTTGCTCTTTCTTCGTGCTTTTTGTTCTGGTTTGCAAAGTAGCAGAAAGCCTGGCCTTTTGAAGAAGTTTACATGTCAAGCGATGACAATCGCCACCCACCCCCACCACCTGAGTGACCTATGTAAATTCTTGGAGTTTTATGATTAGAAACGCTGCACGTGTTTATTTCTAAGATTTAATATTCGTATTACAGAGCAATAAAGAAGAGCGAACTTGAAAGAGACCTCAGCTTCGAGAACTGCCACTTTACAGGAAAGCAAGTTTCCTAATATAGCTCCTTTTTGCTCAATTTGAAAGCCCAACACCTCCATTCGTCAGTGATTAAAGTCTGTTCTAAATGCCAGAAAGTATTTCTTTCAGGGTAACCGTTAGATATTGACTAGAAAGTAAACGTGTAAACCAATTCTTAACTGTCGTTCATTGCGTTTAAAAATGGTGGTCGACTGTAAAATGCGTTGATGATTGTGTGCCGCGAGTGTTCACTTTTTGAGAGGACTGACTGAAGTTATATCGTAGAAATCGACCCTTTGAGAGATCATTAACTGAGCTTTGCATCATGGCGAGGCCTCTGTGGTCTAGCACGTATAAGAATTTAGCTAAGTGGAAAACCTCTCAACCACTAATCCGTTAGCCCTAGTACATTTCAGTCATTTTGGCATTTACAGGTATTTGCCAGCGTTGACAAGTTTGTTAATTGGTACGACGTGCGACGAGAACAGATTTCTGCGGTTTTGGGGGTCAGGTTGACAACATTGCATTATGCGTATACTTCCTGTTTAAGGGATAACATTAAATCAATTTCCGCTTCTTAGGCGGTGATCGTGTTGGACGATTTATGATATTATACTTGCTTATGGACAATAGTTACCTGTTTTTCAGCAAATAGTTATTATAATATCGATCATTTTACGGAAAGGTCGCGTCAGAGCCATTTGGTTGACAGTTGATTGTGGTGCAGAGTTTAAAGTTCCACCGGAAACTCTCTTAACCTCATTTGTAGTGGTCAACTAGGAAAGCTAAAATTTGTTCATAGGTTTATGGTCCCTTTTACACTATAATATTGCCCTGCTAAGTTTATAATAGTACATTGACCACGAATACAGAAACCATGGTACATCTATTCAAATGTTGTGAAGGTTTGTACAGCATAGAGTAGTATAGGATGTTATAGTTTGGTAAAATCTATTATACCATAGTAGTATAGTACAGTATAGTATAGTATAATATAGTATATTATACGATAGGATAGGATAGAATAGAACAGTCTAGTCTAGTGTAATATGACATAGTTAAGAACAACATACGATTGTATAGTATAGTATAGTAAGTATAATATGTATGGTATAGTATAGTATATTATACGATAGGATAGGATAGAATAGAACAGCCTGGTCTAGTGTAATATGATATAGTTTAGAACAACATACGATTGTATAGTATAGTATAACATAATATACTAGACTACTTTATAGTAAAGAATAACATAGCGTAGTGTGTGATAGGATGGGGTAGAATATTCGTATGGTAAAGTACAATACAGTATTTACCTGTATATTATGTATTTTAGAGTGCAATCAAAATATGTATAGTACAGCATTGCATAGCATTGTTTGGTTAGGTACAGCGTATCAGAGTGTTGTTTTGGATAGTGGAGGATAGTTCAGTGTATATTATATTCTGTTGAAGTATGATGTTATTGCGTAATAACCTTTCGCTATTTAGTTAATCTATTTATGGGTTTGCAGTCAAGTAAGTAGTTTAGTGTGCTATAATAGAGGTATGTGATATAATTATATGCTATAGGTTAGTATTGTAAAGAATGGGAATGCATAATCACGTCTTGTATGATATCATTCAGGGTGATATCGTGGTTTCCTGATTTACTATATTTTATCGTGGTTTCCTGATTTACTATATTTTTAAAATATGTTTTTTCTCTGAGTTAAGTTAGATTTTTTGATAGACCTGATTGGCAGATTTCCTTTGAACTCACTGCGTTCAATACCTTATGATTTGTTTTGGTTGGTTTCCTCCCATACGTGCTGACGATCACCCACCCTTTCAGAATAGGGTTAGCCCACGGATATTTGGAATAGGGTGGCTCGGAAGAGGGTTTGGGCCACGAACGCGGTTTGGTACAAGACGGTCTCTTTTTGTGGCATTGTATGGTTTACTTTGAGTATTTTATATTTCCATTCGTTATTTTGTTACTGATAAGGATAGGTCCGTTACAGCAGTCTACTCGCCCCTGTTTAACTTGGAGTTTTTTCATTTGTCATATTTAGAAATGTTTCTTATCGTAATCGCTTAAACGGTAATATGGTCGTAACAGTTCACTCTTAAAGCATTTTGATGTCGTATTTTTGATTATGTGAAGGATTTCTAATTTTTTTTATTGGAAACGACGCTCATGAGAAGCTAGGGATTGCCAATTGAGACGATCATGCGACTTCTTCAAATCATATGACAGCCACGAAACATCGCTGTAAAAAAAGTGAGGAGTTAAATCCCCGTGTATGTTGTTTGTTGAAACGCATTTACAACTGTTGTTCATCGGCAAGATAATCAGAGAAATGTTTCCCCATAGGTTTTTACTAGATAAAACTGTTTGCTTGAGGAGACTAACAATGGTATAGAGATACAGGTCTTGAATCAAATCTCATTGAATTTGATTGATAGTGAAAATAGGAGAGGTAGCTGAGCGGGAGTCGAGCAGTATAGCATAGAAGTAAGGGATTGGGCTTGGGATGACATGAATAAGGCAGGAAGGAGAACAGATGTAGAGCAAGAAATCGTATAGGAGTAGGGCAGAATGTTGATATCTTGAGCACCTTGTTCAAGGTATTAGCCTGTCGATAAACACCTACAAACAGTCGGCACAGAGCGTTTAGTAGGTATGAGATCTGAGGTGCGATAGAGTTGTGGAGTTCTTGTTATGCAAAGGAACTATGCTTATATGAACAGCAGTAGCCCTAAGAATTGATAATGTTATCAACGCCTCTGACAGAGCTTATGGTGTTATCCTTTAGTCTTGTGCAAGTTCGCTGTACGCACTGAACATTACATTGATATACATGTTGATGTATTGATCGGACACTACAGAAACATGTAACTGTATTGTATATTATGCTACATTGCACTCTACTATACTACATAATGCTATACTATACTACACCATACTATACTATACTATACGACACCATACTATACTATACTACACTATACTATTCTATACTATACTATATTATGCTATATTATACTATACTACACTATACTATTCTATACTATACTATATTATACTATTCTATACTATACTATTCTATACTATACTACACTACACTATACTATTCTATACTATGCTATATTATACTATTCTATACTATACTATTCTATACTATACTATACTACACCATACTATACTATACAATACTACACTATACTATTATATACTATACTATACTACACCATACTATACTATACTATACTACACTTTACTATTCTATACCATACTATACTACACCATACTATACTATACTATACTACACCATACTACATTATACTATTCTATACTATACTATATTATACTATACTATACTATACTATACTGTGCCATACTATACTACACGATACTATATCCAACTAAGCTACATTATAGTTCGCTGTGCTAGTTTAAGCAATTGCTTAGCCACTTTTGCTGTGTCATATACTATTCGACGCTACGCAGTATCTTTTAATGTGGAAAGGTACGAAGTTGACTCGATTTTACACTGCATATAGACACAGCGTGAAGCGACATGGTGAAATTGCAAGTATGCAAGGGATAATGAGGACTACGCCCCCTGTTTATTTTTTCTGCTGAGTATACAAGTTAGATTTTTACATTGGCATCCATTACAGTCAAAACGAAAGACACAAATACCGACCAGTATATCAAAGATCGAGAATATTTTGGATACAAAATGAAGTTCGGAGTGGTATGAAAATGAAAGATGGAATTATGTCACCGAGCCAGTCTTAAGAGAATGCTAAAAGATTAAAAATCCAACTGAGCCTCTAAAACCAAACAGCAATGCCCTAATTTCTACTTTTTAAAAGGCATATTTCCTCTTTTAGTTGTTGTATTAGTAACGTTGATAAATTTTAAGACATGTTTTCAATGCGATAAGAATTAGAAGAATAGAAAGAATAGGCTCAATTTCATCAGGTGCTATGGATTTCAACTTATGGTCAGCAGATGGCACGAATACTGATCTGTCCATCATATGGGAAGCCGAATATATCTAAGTAGAAAAGGAATATTGGATTTTTGATGACGGTCTCAAATGTCGATTGAAATGGTACCAGTTATTAAATCAATTTGCCAACTATTGATCTCAAATTATCCATTTGTAGATTCCACTACTTTGTTGCAAGCAGCGTTTGGTTGACAAAAATTACGATTAGGACGACGATATTGTGGATTTGATTGCCTCTGATAGCCCGAGATAATAATTGAAAAACATTTGAGTATATTTTTCTCATTTTTTGATACCAAGGCATGCATGTGATATGTTTGCGTTATTTCACAAGGGTAGAAGTAGCGAAGTATCAGTGTTGGTATTTGAATTTGTAGTGAAAAGGATGCTGTTTTGAACATTACTATTTGAAACATTTTTTACAAAAATTAATGACTCTGGTGTTTCTGGTATTTATTTCTGATCAATTATTCGCATTCAAACCATTGTTCGAAAATTCGAGGAAGTAATCATGTGAATATTCTGATTGGTCCTCGCGCGTTTTTCATTTTCAAGAAGCTGTTAAGGCCGAGTAGTGGCTCTGAGTAATGAGCCTTTTTTAATGATATTACCCCATATTTATCTTGCGGCACGTTACATGTCACTCCACTTATACGCAGTTTCTGACACTGTATTCATTTCATTGAATGGTGACTAACGAATCGATAAATATTAGCTTAAGGCGGCATTTAATAAAGAATATTAAAATTGTTACATAATTTCTGTAGAGAAAAGTTACCTCAGTGACAGTATTGCAATCAGAATCTAATGAAATTTCTGGTGCTGCATTTTCTTTACAAGCTCACGTATCCGTGCTTCTCAGATAAGCGTGTCAACTCTCATAAAAGACACAGTAAATCAATTTTCTCTGATCTTGCATCGACCCAAGTCTGATCTCAAACTCTTACAATTTTACAAATCATTATATACAAGAAGATAATAATAAGTCGGACATATGAAGGAAGATATACAAATCAGTGAAGAAAGAATAACCATAACAATCACAAGATCCTTAGGGAATAATTAACGTAACAGGAAACATAGGCGGTAGTGACTAGAAAGTGTTTATAACCTAATTGCTCTGTGTGTGCGTAACAACACGTGTGTGTACATCTGAAGTTCTCTTTGACTGCAAGTTGAGCAGGAATAGGAGTCGCTGTTCATGAGATGATCAATTGCCTGAAATCTATCAGTAGCGATATAGATTATGCTTCCTTTTAGTTATCATTAATGCAAAAAGTATTTCCGCCCCTGTTTATAATCGCGGACGTTGTTGATAACCAGTTTAGATGGTTCTTGTAGGATGACGTTGGCACCTGTAAGATGTTACAGACTTGCGCTTACAAAGTTAGCCCCTGAAATTTTTTGTTGAAGTCGTTTCTTTTGTCACCAACTCCATGCCACGCAAGTACATAATTTTTGATTGTTGGTTGTATCAACTGTGACTTCAACTGTTTTCCTTATGTTGGGGTGCTTCTCTATTGTACGACCAAAACGACCTCAAGAGACCAAGAGTAAGTATGCTGTTGTAGAATCTTGCTATTTTTTTATCCGGTGTTTCATTTGTGACCATTTTGTCCATGCTTTCAATTGACACAGGGTCGTTGATAGTTGATTTACAGTTATGCCGGAGAAGTGTGTTGTACCTGCTTTGCAAATGGCATTATTTGACTGCTTCATTTCTAATAGTCCTGCAAGACATTGACGGAGAAGGACCTCATAAATTGTAATGTGTATGTCTTCATTAATTTAACCAGTGTACTAGAGTTAATTTTGAGTTGTTAGAGGAGGAAAAATATTGTTGTCGTCAGCTAGAGCAGTGGCGGTTTTGAAGGATGCGGGGCCCTGGGCCGAAAAGGTTTGCGGGGCCCTATGACGTCATGTATTGCAAGGAAGCTCAGACATGTCTGAGACATACTGCGGAAGTTCCTGAGACATTTCATTCCTTCCAGTGGATACAGTTTCGAGTTTTCACTTACTTCCATCAACTTAATATGGGCAGTCAGACACATTCTTTTTTCTTAGAATTGAGGCGGGCCCCCCTACAGGTGCGGGGCCTCGGCCATGGCCCTGTCGGCCACCACCAAAAACCGCCACTGAGCTAGAGTAATAACTAAACCTAGAATAAGTTCTACAAATTCACTGCCATCTTTCCTCCGTTGAATTTGTACATCACCGCCATTGTTGCAAGGGGTTGGCCGTGGTTTCAGCAAGAATTGGCATCAATCTTACGATGTGGTATTATGCTTTCTATTAGTATTCACTTAAACTTGCCATTTCTGAGCACAGACCATATTGTAAGAAGATGAGAGTTAATTGACAAGAGTTAATGCTGAGGGCATTTCGTTGTCTGCTTCATGACAATCTGGTTTATTCATCTAGTTTAGAAATATAGACATAAGTTTATCAATTGTAACAAGGTCGGCTCAAATAACTGATAGGTCTTCATTGATATTTGCCGGTTTATTAGATGAGACTTATATCCATGTCTTCCTTTCATTTTTGACATGGTTTGGAGTGAAAGGAAGTTAAGCACAGTATTTACGAGTCGGAGAAACCTAGAGTTTAGATAAAAGGAAGAAAGGAGATTATTAGAAATGTTACATTTCGAGTGGATTTGGCAACCCCTGTATTGTTGTGGAAAACTTGGTTTGACAAAGAGGCGTGCCGACGCAAAACTCTTTGTGTCATTTTAGTGTCATCTGTATTCATAGGATCTTATTATAAGCGTTATTGGGTTCTATGATTTCAAGTTAAGCTTCTGATAGGCTTTGATATAAATATGGCATCATATTTCACTTTGGAATCTCCGGAAATTTGAAAGAGAGCTTCGCGTAGGCTGTATTGATAAAGATGGCACAAAAGAGGTGCAGATAGTGTAACCTTGTCTTCAACGGCCGATAACAAGAATGCACAGGTTACGGGACCAGATATTGGATTTGTAGCACCAGTATAGATGTAGCTGGAACCAACATTTATTATTTTTTCCCTTTAGTATAATCTTGGCTGGACCTGGTGTCAACGAATCACTGTCAATAGTACAAAGAGAGAGAACAGACAAATGCTCGCACAAGATGTGGGCCGAAAGTAGCGTTATTGTGAGGGTGCATGTAAGTTACGTTGGACAGGCGTGGTCTACTTAGCTTCCTAAGTATCACAACAATTGTCACAACAAGTGGCACACCAATTGTCACACCAAGTGGCCAAAATTGTCACACCAAGTGGCACAATAATTGTCACACCAAGTGGCACACAAAGTGTTACAGCAATTGTCACAACAAGTATCACAACAAGTGGCACAACTGTTGTCACAACAAGTGGCACAACAAGTGGCAAAACAATTGGCACAACAAGTGACAAAACTAATGATGCGAAGTAGAGAACATAAAGTTTCTTTACAAGTGGTTCTTCTAATTATTGAGGGTGTAGTGAATCGGTTGAAGTCAAACACATGATATTTATCTTCCGAACTAAATTATGTATCTACTGTAAAATTGCATCATAACAACTAAAAAAGGTAAACGCAGAGTTCCAGTACAAAAGCATTAATTGTAACACGCTGAGTCCCACTGTGATCAAACAGTACGATAAACAACGAGGTGATTGGCGTATAAGTAACAGTCCATTTCTGATACTAATGACTAGAAGTGCTTTAAAGGTAGTAAAGATGAATGTAAAGATAAAAAAGGAAGAAAGTATGACGTAATAATCGTCTAGAAAGTGGAGGAGCTAATATGTAGCCTACACGTAGGAAACAGTAAGCCGTTCGTATGATTTTCACAGAGGTGATGGTCAGATGTACTGGGGTGTCATTAAGAAGTTTTACAATTTCTGTAATACAAGGTCTCTTGTGTTTATACTTTCTTCTACGATGGCAAAGGAGTTTTAAAAGAGAACGGTGATTTACAATTGACTGCTTAGGCTCAGCATGCAAATAACTGTCTGCCATCAGGCGTGATATTTCATTCCTTCAGGCGTGATATTTTTATGTGTAAAATATATCAGTCTTTATCCTAACGTGTTGTTATTTATGGTCAGAAAATTACATGATACTTTGAATGATTGAATTGTTTCCCAAATCTCAACAAATTCGTTTATCGCAAAACAAAACCGCCTGCGTTTTTGCACACAAAAGTCAGGCTTTTGAAGTTTGGCAAGGTTGGCCGTAAGTCTAATTAGGCTGTGAGTCATTCTTTAGCCAAATCAAAGGTCGCCGCTCAGAGCTTTGCTATTGGCCTTGTCTGTCAGCAGAGTCAGTAAAATTACCCTGTCTAGAATCCCCTACTTGAAAAAACGTGTCGAGGTTGGATTGAGGTGATTCGTGCCTTTGATGTCGCCAGATTTATTGAGAACTCCATGGTCATTTGATGTGACACAATACTGTTAACATTTTCCCGGAGTTATCAAGTTGTATAGAGGTCACTAGAACCATGTTGAATTGTATGAGTGGCTAATGACCCTGTCAATCTTGAGATGAGCTAGTTGTCATGATTTATTCAGAAGAGGTCTTGTCTCTTTTATCACCATTAAAAGTAAATTTGAAGCGTTTCGATGAGTAATGTGGAGAAACTGTTCAGCGAAAAGATCTGCTCCACCAACAGATTAAATCACCAAAAATGCCATTTTAAATTTGTTAACAAAATAATGTAGGCGAGTTGCATTTGCACGCTGGCAGTGTTTATGGCAATTCAAGTAGCAGAATAAATGACTTGATTATACTGAGACATCTTTGTATGTAGATATTTTATTCGTGCATGCCACAGTACTAATAGCTAAATGGTTACCGGATGTTTAGTTGCTCTTATCCTCCCAGCTAGATAAACAACTGGTGCTGCAAAATTTTTTTTGACCACAGATGGATATAGAATTTTGATAAAAGAGGATCCACAGGTTGGCTTATGAATAAAGCGAAACTGGAACTCGTGCCCCGTAAAATGAATCACGTGCGCGATACAATAAAAGACGAGCTCTCCGGGGTATACCAAGGATTCTGTGAATATACCTATACCTATGTACCTATACCAATACCAGGCTATGCCAAGGATTCTGTGAATATACCTATACCTATGTACCTACACCTATACCTATACCTATACCAGGCTATACCAAGGATTCTCTGAATATAACGTTACCTATACCTATACCTATGTACCTATACCTATACCAGGCTATACCAAGGATTCTGTGAATATATCTATACCTATACCTATGTACCTATACCTATACCAGGCTATGCCAAGGATTCTGTGAATATACCTATACCTATACCTAGGATTCTGTGAATAGATCAGGGACTCTGCAAAATGGTGCGAAAATGCAAGTTTCTTTTATTATTTTGTTTTATAATGACAACCATCTCTTACTATTTTTACACCTCCTCCTCTTCCTCCTTCTTATTCTCCATCTTTCCTTCCTTCCTTCCTTCCTTCTCCTCCTCTTTCTGCCACCATGATTACTATCCACGTGCATAGTAAGGAACCATATCTGTCGCCGTATGCATTAAGCATCCTTTACCATGTCATGAAATGTCTTATATTAGACAATCATACTAATGAGTTGTTGAAAGCATAAATGTAGCTCAATAACGACATATTCTAACTTTTGAGGAATATATATATATGTTTCGTGTCTCGATTCCCCACTGGCTCTGTCCTACTAAGGGTCACACGCAGTGGTAGGCATTAAACAAAGTTTTTGTCAGGGGGCAAGCACATAATCTTATGTAGTAACACTGCAAGTAGAGATCGACATCACCTTTTTTCCGTATATAACATTCAAGGAGCTATATATTGATTTTCGAAGCCACGCTGGGGCCCATATTTGTTAGTGTGTGAATCTGTGAAGTCTATACCTTTACTCACACAGTTTATCTTGTTGTAGATAGTCCGGAGGTGAAGTACTTTATATTTTGCTTGATGTTCTCAAAACGCCGTATGATCTTTTGGATAATACTGGATCCTGCTGAATGCATTTAGGTATCAACAGTGTAAATTCGCACATCACAGAGTTAAGATGTCGTGGAAATACGAATCCAGACCTCAGCCCATCGCTTTCAACTTCAGAATTGACCTGAACTCATCTACGCAGTAATTTCCCCGTTGTTTGCACATGTAGGTCTTTTTCTTCGATGTATGATCTTGTTAGAGATCCAATTTCATTCCCAGATTTTCTCAGCAGAAAACGCTTGAATGGAAAATTAATATTTGTATGTTTGTAGGCGTTTCGAATCTCCGTCATCTCTCACGGAAGGAACGAACATTAAGGAAATTATATCTAAGTAACGAGGCAGTGTGGGCTAAAATTTTCCATTGATATTACTTACTCTGGACGATAGTGAAGGAAAACGAAGATTAGAAACCACATGTTGTAGTTAACTCATCTTATGGTCGGGGCGATAAATATAAATGTCGAAGGTTTCCTTGTGGATCTAAGTTTTTACTGGCACAAGAGTATGGTTTTGTTTTGAAATGGTGAGTTAACGTCCTTCCTAGGTCGTCCATTTTTTACAGTGTTCTGAAGAATATCTTGTGTGGTATTATGACACTCTGATGATAACGATGATGATGATTGTGATGACGATCAAGATGATAACGATGACGGTGCACGTTTTGGTCATGAACATACTTTTCCATCAAATAAACGATACCTTTTCTAAACCAGATTTATTCCAAGTACTATTGCTTAGGCGGTATGCCTTGGGCGAATAAACAGTGACGCGTGGTCGAAGATCAGTTAGCTTGATTATCATATTTGATGACGTCATCAAAACTACATTGCGGAAAAACGCATTTCGATGCTGTTCAATCGTACTCTCTTCACCATTTGCTGATCAACTGTCAGCATCTTTGGTTAAACTATAAAGCTCCTGAGTTGAAGCTAACTCCAGGTCGATACGGGGTTACACGTTTCTACAGTCTCGTACTGAATTTCTCATCCTTCGTATGATGATCGTGGTATGGCAGAGCAATCATAAACTACATTCAAAGTAAAAAGCTCGCTGTTTATTTTTGCAGCGGATGCAAGCTGGTCTCCCACAAGGAGCTAAGCCGTCTAATCAGCTAACAGGAATAGATTTGAATTCTTAAGTCGTTGAGCACTGAAGATTTTTACTGGAACTCTACTGTGCAGCATATGTAGGTGTTCACTAAACATCTCTTTCAAAGCGTAGATTTCAACACGTGTATTTCGAACTGCAGCCAGAGGGTTTCATATAAAAGTCACGTTTTATGAGAATACGTTATGGGGGCATATGAACACCAAATTAGATATTTTAAGGAAAATACGTAGGTATTTATATCTTTCAAACTTCTTTACGAGAAGAGTTCGGGTTATGGTCTATGGAAAGAAGAAGCTAAAATGCTTGCCTGTCGAATATATCGAGCTTTGAACGTTACTTATAGAAGTGTTTCATGTGAAAGAAGGAAGAGGTTGTCATGTATTTGTTTAAAAGAGAGAGCAGCGAATGACATGCGATATGAAAGCATGTGAAGGAAGATACCAAGCCTCCATTATAGGCAATTTTGGTATTTTTAAACTTGCGACTTCACATTCAAAGAAATCGAGTATGTTGTCATCGTTTTCCAACTACCACGGTTGGTAGAGCAACCGCCGCGAATGGGTCTGGTTTGATTCCCGCTATTGACACATCTTCGATCTCTAGTATGGAAAAGAATCACAAAGCGAGTACTAACGTGGCACGTGTTTTTTATTACATGTGAACACATACATATATAGAACTCAATAAACATGAAATGCATACTGCGCTGGTGGGGATCGAACCCAGTATCTCTTATACCGAAACGTCGACTTTACCACAACACTAAATAGTGCAATAGTAAAGTCGACTATCTGGGAAATCTATCCCGAATTCTCACCACCACCACCAACCTAATTTATTCGTTTCGCTGTAAGCTTTATTATTGCACTATTTAATGCAATGGTAAAGTCTTCGTTTTCGGTGTGGGAGATTCTGGGTTCGATCCCTGCCAGCGCCGTAGGCACTTCATGTTTAATGAGTTCTATGCTATGTAGTTCATGACAACTTGTGTGTCTGTCCGAGTACTTATTTGTATATATATAGATAGATGTATATATATACACTATCAAAGAATGAGCAAATTTTGTTATGTCAATGGGAAGCACAACTAGCCTCGTTTGCAGAATATAATAGTCGGATATGCGCAATCAATCTGTATTAATAACCGAGGCTCTAAATGTCTCTGATGCTCTATTTTATGCACGAGGTCTGATATTATTAGCGTATAGGATAGGAGTTTGATCAACTGTCAACTATATAGGCTTTCTAAGATAGCCATGCGGTTTGTGTAGAGAAAAATCCTGTTTGAAAATAGTTGAAAATGAATAAAATTATGGAAGGAGAGTGTAATATCAATAGAGAAGCGAATCGCAATCAGATGTTAAAATCGATCATGAAAATTTGAAAAGTTTACATGAACTCATAGGAATCAAAGCGGTGTTGTCGGATATGTGATTAATAAATTACTTAGTAGTAATTCAAAATCTCATAGATTTTAGTGCATACTCATCAACTACATGCTCCATAATTGTAGCCTTCGCACCAGGGTAGGTATTAAAACGGGTAATCAGTTCAAACCCCTACTGAGAAAAAATAGCAAAGCTTATTAAACTGACCTTTTCATATGGAATATGGTAAGTATGCAAGGTGAGTAATGAAGTCCGAAATTGATACGATTATACCAGGATGAGGTAACACGCGAGTGTGTTGTTCTGTTTGAAACCCTCTTCAAGTACGCCTGCAGTCCAACCAAATTACTACACATTTGATAGAATGATACCAGTGACTAGTTAGAAGGGTTTGAAAAAGATTCGCGTTTTGTCTTCGCGAGTGTGTTGTTCTATTTGAAGCCTTCTTCAAGTACGCCTGTACTCCAATCAAGTCACTACACATTTGATAGAATGATACCAGTGGCTAGTTAGAAGGGTTTGAAATAGATTCACGTTTTGGCTATTTTGTATAACTCAGTTTCTTGATACCCCAGGCATTTAGTCGAAGCTAGACTTTATGCCACGTGATTTAGTGTAAAGCCAGTTGTATTTGGGGATTCAACTGTAAGCAAGAATAGATTCTTAACGTTTTTCGTAGTATCTGCGAAGAAAGTTGTAAGTGTACTTATCAAGAATTAGTAAGTTGTGAACATGACTGAGAAGCGTGTGGAGACTGTGAGCTTGGTTAGATTTTTGTGGTGTAATTTTTGGCGAAAATTTCATGGGTTTCTTTGTACGATTTTTCTTGTGATGTTGAGACATGTTATTGAATGATGGGGCACGGAAGAAATGAATTGCGTGGTCACATCACTCCAAAATGCTGACAAAATTCATGTCATGGTCTGAAGGTATCCTCCGATTAATACTTGGATTTTCAGGCGTTATTATTGTTAAAATGTATAAATTTCTTTTCAAATATGTACTAATTTGTAAAACTGCTAATTTGTATTTTATACTAAGTGTGCAATATCGCCGAAATACTTCGAAAGCTAAGCCTTTTGGGAAGTGGCTTCATGACTGGATCATGTATTTAGAGGT
>JAAAKL020007578.1:0-16743 GCA_010016065.2 Carybdea cf. marsupialis auct. non (Linnaeus, 1758) | reverse complement strand
CATGAGCATATACTTTTTAGTGCTATTTTTTTCCGTTCAGACTGATTTCTTGTTTAATGTTTAGTATTTTGAAAATCAATCTATGTATCATTCTTTGATCCGGAACTGCGCTCAGCTTGGTACAGCCGTTTTGGATTCTCTTATGCTAGCTAGTCTAGTGCTGTCATAGGAATACAGTTGCAAGTTCAGTTCAGGCGTGAGTTAAGGGTTGCGTTCTAAAAACGTGAATATAAGATATATTTTATGGGAGACGTCGGAGGGAAGGAGTATGGTTGGATAAATAGCTGATTCGGTTATTATGTTCACCGTGTTGAAATAAAAGAAATAATGGCATTTGATACGAACTGCAGACTTGAATTAAATAAACTCAAGCTGTAAAAGATAATGCTGTCATATGTTATTAACTTGCTTTGAATTCAGTTTTTGAGCATGAGTAGGCCTATTTCAAGTCACAAAAGCCAATACATGGAAAGAGAAGGGATTGAACGAAGACGAGACAAGTAAGATGTCTATTACGGAATTGTAAGAAAATGGGAATATAAATGTCCGCTTTGGATTTTCCTGGAAGCGAAGAGATTGCATTTTTTTGTTTCCAGACGCTGGTGACTCTCAACTTGCTTTAACGTTATCCAGATTGGAGGAGCGAGGCCTGCGGTTCAATATCTTTTCTTATATCACATGAAAGGCCAATCTATTCTGAAACTTCCTGATTTTCCCTCAAAGTTATTAGGGACACTCGAGGAAAATCTGTTTTCCAGAATTTTCTACTGACATAATTAACCCCACTGTTGGTCGATTTACATGGCGTCATATCTCACGTTCTCAGGATTTTTTCGCACAGGTATTTTCCCCGATGTTAAAATTGATGAGGAACTTTCTTCTCTTTTCACCTTATGTTAAATAGTACTTATAGATCGTGTGAGCACTAGAATCTGTGTAAGACACCTTGATATTAAATATTTGTTCTCCATATTTCTTCAGATAATTTAGTAATACAACTCTGAACTCTGAAACTCTATAACTTGTGATTATCCTAAGAATAGTCATTTGCGTCACATCAGATACTTAACCCCTTTCCAGACTACTTACAGAACACACCTCGGTTACGTTTTCCTTCGAATTTGCCACTTCAGCTATGTTCTTTTAATGAACTCTTACAAATTGAGAGTAGACTGGCATCCGTAATTAAGAGTCGACCAGCCAAAAACACAACTATAAAGAACAAGATAAACGTTGCTTGATTAAAGACCTCAAGCGGAAAAGGTGCTCAATTCTCTACAGAGTTAAGGAAAGATACAGTTTTTCAGATCACTGCCACTTTTTTAAAAATGCTGCCACATACGATACTTCTAGCTCTATTGGAATTTCCTTCTTTCATCCCCATCAGAAAGAGAGACCAAATGTCAGGTAATTAAAATCAAGATGGGGGGAGATGTTCAAAAGAAGACATCAGGCATGGCACAACAATGCCGTCTGAAAAATAGATCGTGTATTTTTCTAACATGGCGAGAGACACGTCCAAAATAATAATTCCTTAAATCAGCCTCAAATAAATTCTCAAAAGAGGTTTGGTTCTGCACGAATTTATATATACAGTCATGTCAACTCAGTTGTATCCGTTTTATCATTGATCTAGTTCTACGTTCTACTTTTCTTGGTGTTTTTGGCAACATTTCACGAGTGAGAATACGGGCACTGTTTAATCTGATATGTCGTTCCGAGTGCGAAATATTGATAGAAAAAAAATTGAAAATTAAGCAGTTTTGAAGAAATCAAAGTTTTCCTATACACCAAAGTAGGGTGTAGAGTACGGTTTGGTCCCCTAAGATGAAAAGGCACCGACAACTTCATGCGAAACTTTACAGTCAATAAATTAAACCTTGTTCTTGTGTAAATCAGAAAAGTAACAGCTTTATCGATGCAGAGTATCCCAAAACGTCATGTCATCCATACTTTTTGGACTCAATATCTATAATAGTGAAAATGCCGATTTCTGCAACGGTCAACTCCACATCCACTACTGTCCTTAAATTGTACAGGGAATAGATAACACTTAGGTAAATATTAATAAATCGACCTTGATGCTGATCGGGGAGTAGTCTAAGGTCTAGTTGGGCGTCAACAGACACGTGACGTGACGTCAACAGACATGCTTTTTAAGTCAGTATAGCCTGAGGAGTTTAGTAGAATTGTGGATTTAAAGAAAGTGGACGAGTGTGGACGACTTGGTTAGAAGTCGAATTGTTATGTCTTTCTTACTTATTAGTGTTAATAAAATATTCGATCAGAGGAAACTCCTTCTATTTGTTGAGTTTAGTTAGCAGTAGTTTCAACTTATAAATCAGATGCCATCGAAATCTATCACAATCAAAGAAATGATCCTAAAACTGGCAGTTATCAAAGATTCCGTAGCTCTTGGGATCATTATTCTAAACCAAGGACTTCTATTTATCAACATTCAATATTTAGACGTCCATGTCTAAACTAACCCTTTTGTTATACTCGTCGGTCTTAACGGTCTACTGACGCCCTATGTGCACGGTTCCACGGTCTGCCAGCCAAAACTTTAAATGACGTTGTTCGCTTTTCCTAGTATTGTCAAGCCCTTATATTTAGTACTGGAAGTAGAATTTCGAACTTGCTAGTAAGAGAGAAAAATTGATGTTGTATTACTTGAGTAATGGCCGATGAATCATGAGTGAGCAATGAGGCAGCAAGGGGTAATGAGGAATTAGCGTGTAAGGAGACATCAAGGAGCAATGAGGCATCAGTGACCGATGAGGTATAAAGGGGCAATGAGGCAACAATGACCGATGACGCATAGATAAACAACGACTCACAATGAGTAATGAGGCAGCAGGAAATCATCCAAAAAGTGGGATAGTGATTCAGCAGGTGGTGAAGACTTGGAAGTGGTAAATGGATGCAAGTACTTTGGAAGTCTGATGACAACAGAAAATGAGATGAGCAAGGAACCAATTAGACTACTCTGTAGTATGGAAAATTCAAGAAGAATAAAAAACGCCACTTTTTGTCAAGAGAAAGTTTATGTACACTGTCGTTTTAACAGAGATGACTTTTGGGGAAGAAACTTGGGAATGCTCACTAAAATAATGACAGGAAGAGGGGAATTGCTCAGAGTCTAATAGAACGATCCATGCGGTATGTCACCAGAAGAGGCAAGATCAGAAATAGGAGATCGTAAGATGTTTCACACAAGTAAATGGCATCAATGAGAAGTCGAGAACTAGGATAGGGCAATGTAACCAGAGTAAGCAAAGACAAATGGAAGAAAAGAGTAACGGAATAGATACCTAGAGAGGGAAAGAGAGAAAGATTAATGACTGGGGAGAAGCTATAGTAATGACATTGCAAGATAGGGGGCAGTGGGTGTATGCAAGTGGCACAGGATCGTAGGCAAATATGAAGAGACTCTCAAGCAGTAGTGGCAAGACAGGCTAAAAATATATAGATGGATAGAATAAATCAACGGAGCCTCCTCTTTAGGGTTATATTTATGTTCCGTTAGTAAGTGCGTGTATTTGTTTGTTTGGAATTGCATCCTAGCATGCCTTTCTTGGTTCTAAACGATGTTTAGAATCAAATTGAATAAAATGTAGGCATTTTCAGGGCGTAATATCAGCAATACCTGTTATAACTGAAAGCTGTGTCTCGATGTGTATTAACTATAACTGTGACTGTTACCTTTTGTGAATGACGAGAGCATGTAGTGAAAACTTTGTGCGATATGTCAACACTGTGAAAGAAAAAGCTGGTCATACATTTACGCACGTTTTGAGAGTTTTTTGCAAATTCATGTATACGTTCAACTATACCAGGAAGTAAACCTAGTCTTCCTGGCAGCGGCTCTCTGGAAGGCATACGATAAGCTGACAAAGATATGGAAATATGACCTATACACAGAGTTAAAAGCAAGCCTGCTACGCTCCACTGTGGAATCTATGTTGCTCTATGGATGTAAAACATGGACCCTGACCGAACAGCTCTGTAAACAACTCGAAGGCTGCTATACCAGGATGTTCAGAACAGCACTAGGCATCAACTCGAATCAATTCCTCAGAAATGAACAACTTTACGGTAACCTCCCGAAAAATCTCCGATAAGATCATGAGACGAAGAGTGACGTTTGCTGGTCACAGCGTGAGGAGTCAGGATGAGCTAGTATATAAACTAATACTCTGGACACCCAAGTACGGTCGGAGGAAACGGGGTAGTCCAGCACCAAATTACATCGACACACTTTAAAAGGACACAAGTCTCAATGTCGCAGAGCTGGAGACTACTATGACTGTCAGAGTAGTATGGCCTGCCGTCAAGTCAAGTCAAGTAAGTCAAACCTAGTTTATAAAACCTACATACCATAAAAAGTTGGGAGTATCTTGAAGATTTTAATGAAAGTGTAGTAAAAAAAAATATATGGGATAAAACCCAGCGGTTGCTAAAGGTGCGTTCCCTTGCTATTTAGCGCAACACGTTTTAGTCTGTCTCAATAATGCACATCTCTCGACTGTAAGGAAAACTGGTTTAGAGTTAGAAATTCATACCAGTCTTTCATTTTTTACATACGGGTTAATGGATCTAAGTCTCCAATTGTTTGGTCAACGTATTTGAGACCTTTCACACGCGATAATTATACTCATCGCCCTGCACTGATAGATACATGATTATTGGAAAGATTTCCTAGGAAGCCGAGGCTTTACAAAATATATCGCTCTTAATGTCCAGTGGGAAAGTTATACTTCTCCATGGTGATTATTCTTGGGAGGGTCCCTACATTATATATTGCTTTCGTAGGCCATTTTCTTTTGAAAAGTTTTCTAATTTTGAAGTTGCCGGAGCAATTCAGAAATAAAGGTTCTTTTCCATTGATCATTTTTCTTGAATCTGTTCTGTGACAAGTCAAGAATTTGATAAACAATTTTTTCATTGCTTTTGTCTATCTTTATTCTTTAGAAGGGTGTCAATAACTTCTTGTTATCTTACGAAACGGTGCTTTTAAGACAATAGCATTTCACTCTTCGCTGCCCTAACTGAGATAATACACACACCCGAGAGTAAAATGTCATTCGAGAGAGTGGCCAGAACATATGAAACTTAGGTACTTCGTCTGGCAGCTTAGAACTTCGTCTAACTTACTCGGTAAGTAAAACTATTGAGATTTCCTATATTTTTCGGGAGTGCTGGTTGTTCATAACAATATGTTGCGAGTACTGTTCAAAGTGCAGATGCCTTTTTATGCCATGTCATGTCGCTAAATTCATGTTTACATTACGCTTCTGTTGCCGTTTGAATCCAGAAAATGAAATGTGGTTTTAGTTATATTTACTGGGTCAGTTTAAGTTTATGGTTATATGGTAGCAGGTTAATTTTAGAACGAGTTACACTATGGTTATGTATCAAATGCATCTAACTGGTAAATGTGAGGGATTCCATGGCCTTTAATGAAAAGGGAACTACTTCCTATTTTTCGAGCTTTGATAAATATTTTTTACATTGTATTTCAAGCTACTGTTCCAAACCAACAACTTTTTCGTGTAGAAAAAAATTAATGATTGCAATACATGTGTTTCTTCTTGACTGGTCCATGTTTTTTATCTATCATATTTTAACACCACGCTATAAATATTTCTGGTCCGAAACTATATACAGGCTTTGTTCAAGTCGTTTTAGATTTTACAATGCTTTATTTTTTGAACATATCATAACAATATTTCGGATGGGCTCTTTAGGCCCCTTTTTGAGTTGGCAGGTATACCCTATCAAACTCTTGGCTGAGACAATCGATGTGTACCAATTGAAATACAATTCATTTGTAGTTCCTTTCAAGTATTATTGGAAAATGTTGATCATCTCCCCTAACAATACAGTGCTACTAACAACCTTAACACTAATATGATCTCTCAGAAATCCTGGCCGAACAACGAACTCGGCAAAAATATCTGAAATGCGCCTTGTTATCTACTAGCCGGCCCCCGCCAACTTTTACCCAAAAATATTGTTCTCCACCTGCTTATTATGTCAACCTCCTCCTTTCTATTTTGTAAATTAGTCCATACTTCCCTCTTATTCTAAGCTAAGAGTCAATGAAGAATATTTTTTAAATCGTTGATGTGAACAAGGAAGGACCAGCCATGTTTTGAGAAAGGACCAGCCTTGTTTTGCCTCCAATTTTCTTAACGTAAGACTTAAAGACTTGAAAAAGTTCTCATTTCTAGTCATCAATATCAATAAGAAACTATTTTTGATTTTTTGACTTTTTTCAGATCTGCTTGGGATTTAGGTTTGCTAAATTTTCGTGTTGTCAAAGATCAATCAGAAATGGAATTAGAAACGTCAAAATGCTCATTTAAGCTCCACTATCGTGAACTTGTTACCAAATCATGCCAGAATTAAGCCCCTTTATTGTGTACTTTATAAAACAAACAAATCGCAACAGTCTGATACGGAAAAATAGTTAAATTTTTTGAGCAAAAATGAAAATGATGCAGAATTTGCCATGTCATGTTCAAAATTGTTGCAAAATGACCTTCGTAATCGTAATATCCCATATCAAGTAAAATATAGAATCTATCCGAATGCTTCTCATCGCTTTAGTAGTAAAAGCATTACAATGAGGTTGATAATTCGTTAAAATTAATTTTGTAATGCAAGACCAAGAAAAATAAGGCAAAATACCAGTTCTTACAATGAATAGAGATCTTCTGAGGTAATGGAGCATTTTAAGTCCTTTTTCTGCTTTTTCTTTCTTACCAACATAAATGAATTACACGAAAACTTTGCCTTGATTGAACTTCAAAATCATATAGAAAACAATTACTTACAGTTTATCTAAAAGGGAGTGCAGGTTTTTAAAAAAAGTGCAACTCTTAAAGTATTAACAACAAAATCAACAACAACAATAACAATGATGGTGATGATTTGGTTTGCCAATGAATTAATAGCGACGTTTGCCAAACGTATGATATGTTAAATAGGACTGCTATAATCATGTGGTAGAAGCTGTGATGGAAAATGAGAATTGTCAAGTGTTACAAAAGTTTAACAATGCAGACCAAGCACGTTTTTAAAAGTAGACGACCAGGGGCCAACGTTACAAAACTTTAATCGAGCTACTCCAGTGCTATAAAACATTTTTATGCACTGGAATCCACAAGAGTATATTACAGTGGTTGCATGCAGCACAGTTGTAAAAGTAGAGGGATGCCCAGGCAGCAAAATATTTTATTGATGAAAGAAATTCATAGTTGATAATCAAAATCATTTGTTTGCCGAGATCCAGGAGAGAACTAATTTTTTATTCACGATATCTTTGCATTAGTGAAAATGACGTATGAAACAAGGAGAAATGATTTATGGGAATGCAGCTGAAAATATTGCTAGCATCATAATGGGAAGGATGCTATTCTTCGTGTGACCTACTAAGTGTTACGATTGTAAGATAAGGAACACTGACACATCTTTGAGGTTTTCTCTAAATAATAACACAGTTTCGTAACTTGTCATTTATGAACCTTGCTATCATTTTTAAAGATTCCAAACAGTTAAAACACGAACCTCACTCTAATCACTTTATTGTTTATTTGGCTTGAACCATCGTTGTTGAAATTTCATCTCCTGATAAATTACACTCCCTCACAAAGTATTAACACGAAACTCACTCTAACCACTTTATTGTTTATTTGGCTTGAACCATCTTAGTCGAAATTTCATCTCCACATAAATTAAACTTCCTCACAAAGTATTAACACGAAACTCACTCTAACCACTTTATTGTTTGTTTGGCTTGAACCATCTTAATTGAAACTTCATCTCCTGATAAATTACACTCCCTCACAAAGTATTAACACGAAACTCACTCTAACCACTTTATTGTTTGTTTGGCTTGAACCATCTTAGTCGAAATTTCATCTCCTGATAAATTATACTCCCTCACAACGTAGGAACACGAAATGAACGAAAATGCACAAAACTCAGTCCTGTCTGTCCTTGAAAAATGATAGAACTCACAATGAAATAACTATTTAAGTCTTTAACTTAAACACGAGGTACATTCAAAATTGCAAATTACTATTTCACGTTGTCAGGCTGTTGCGATGTTGTTGGTGAACTCTGTCTTTATCAATAGGAATGAAAACAAAGTCTACAAGCTGAAGGAAACTAATTTGCAAAACCTTGCCGAAAATCGAAAGAGTATTCTTTCGATTGACACAATTTTGACAGAATCCATTTTACTATTCTTGCCATAAAATGTGACTGCCCAAGAACTCGACGTGATATCGTCCTGGACAATTCGTACTCGCCAAGTACACTTTTAAATTTGGGTCCGAAACTTTACTGGTGCATAACCACTGTAATCCCAGTTTTAGTTTCATAACATTCATTTTTTGCCTGGACGGGTAAATGGCTAGAAAATTAACAGCAGTAGGACAACAACTGCAGTTGAAAATTACATAATACTTGCTTTTGTGCAACAATAGAAATTTTGCACTTGGACTGGTAAACTACCCGTGTAAATCGTTTTATAACATTGATCTCAGGTAAAGAAACAAAAGGAACAGCATGAAAATAACTGATTTTTCAATGGTGTTACAAGAAGACTGATTGAAAAATAAACAAAAAATGAAAAGTATGAATACCTAGAATGATCACATATTAAGAGACATGAAGTTTATGATATCTTTCACTGCAAATGGCAAGAGGAATCGTTTTCAACAGACAAGACGTGTCGTTAGGTTGAAAGACTTTTTGAAAACGATACTATTCAGAACCTTACAACAATAAAACAAGAAACATAGATACAATTCACGGCGAAAACAATTTCATTGGTAAAAAGACATAATATATTTATGTGTATATACTGACGTCCTAGAAGAAACTTGGATAATTTTTTTCACTCAGTTGTTTTTAGTATTTTATACGTCTTGGTCTAAATATTTGTTTCAGCTGTTTTTAGTATTATAATGAGCTCGGTCTAGATTTTTCTTTCGGTTGTTTTTAGTATTATATACGCCTCGGTCTAAATTTTTCTTTCACTTGTTTTTAGTATTATATCGGGCTCGGTCCAATTTTTCATAGGCTTTTCATAATACTAAATTTTCATTAGTATTATATACGGCTCGGTCTAAATTTTTCTTTCAGTTCTTTTTAGTATTATATCGGGCTCGGTCTAATAGGCTTTATAGACTAAGACACTTGATTCAAACCTTTGAATCCAAGATTATTTTACAATAGATTTGCTAAGACATCTTTTTCTATATTAACCAAATCAACTGAGTTCAGATGAGTGATGATAATGTCTTGTCTGTGCAGAACGATTCCTAGAGTTTTTACCTCAAATAATCTACTTACGTATTGCAAATAATCTACTTCAAACTACAATCAAGTTGCCTTATCTGCAACATAAGTTCAAAGAATGCAATCGCAAACCACAGAAAATTTACACTCTTGAACTTTTAAAGGATAGTAGATGATGCGTACGATAAAATGACAATAAAGGGACAATCTGGGACAAAACAATAGAAGTAGTAGAAATATGAATAGTGATGATAATGAGGAATGATGCTAAGCAGATTTTGCTACAATGTTTTTTGGTGTATGTCAAGTTTCAGATCCTCTTATGGCCACAAGAAGGCTTACGTAAGTCTATTCAGTCATAGCTCAAGGCTGTTACATCCTTTGGCATTGCCATTGCAGCATTCGTCTTTAGACTGGGTTGCCTTTTTAACTATAGGGGCAGTGTCGACGTTATAAATACGTTACGTGACAGTTAGGGACCGTTCAAAAAGTACGCTCGCTCATTTTCGACCACTGCCTACCCCCTCTCCCCCTCATGTTGGTCTATGTTCGTTTTGGTCAGACCCTCTTGCATTTACTAGCGTCCGCTTTCACCTTGACTCCCCTCCCCACGTCAAAAATACAAAAGCAAATCTTCGGGCAAAAAAAGGAAAAAGCATCGTATAAATGAACTAGAAGAAAACCAACGAAGCCAATGAACGCATTGATGTACATAAAAACTTACAGACCTCAACTTCACAATATTTGCAGACATCAATATTGACATTTTCCTTCCTGTTAGTGGCAGTATCCAAGATATGACTTACTGTTTTCGGATAACAAATGAAAATGAAAAATGCAAAAACGAACGTTCTTTCTTTCTTCCTACCCCTCTCCCCCAATAAAAATGTTCTTTTATGTTTGCTTTCCTTGTACCCTTCTCCGCCGGATGAACGTCCTTTTTAAATGGTCCCATTTATTCTAGCACCAATTGTGACAAGGAGAAGTCTATAATGTTTGTGCCCTAAATGTTACTGCACCCCCCCTACCAAAATACTTTCTAAATTTTACGATCTTATGCGTAACAATCAATTACAAAAATATAATGCATAATGAAAATCGATTGAGGTCTGGTAGGAAAGTATTTTTCTGCCATGTAATTCACAGTATACAGAAGAAGTTATACCATCTCCGAAACTGATGACGGCAAAGATGGTATTGCGGATGCAAAACATTTCTTACGGCTCTGCCTTGCTTACGATATCACACAAGTCGATTACTCAACCATTCTAACGAAATCTTCCAACCTTGTGGCTTTACATACTTTGAAAAGTTTCAAACAAAACCTTTATGTCATAGAAACTGTGCTATACCATACCATTAAAGGTATTGGTGAGGTCATTTCAGACTTAATTATTCCCCGATGAAGTGTTTTGTGAATAGTTTCCGGATTATTCCCTTTCTTCTTTAGAATACCTTCCTTGCCCTTGTATCTCTTATCTTCAAAATGCTGTCCTCGACTCTTGTCATATGATGCAACATCGTTAGTTTCTTTCATGTATCCGGTGACCCATTCACTGACTTTAATCATTCCACGTTACTCCCCGCTTTCTCTTTTCCTCTTTACCAATGCTTAGTAGTATTAAGCCCTATCTTCATGTATCGAGCACTGTAGCAACGATATCAATACCTGCTTGTATACCACACCCCTCACAAAAATCAGTGGAACTAACAATTTCAGAAGAGGAAAATGCAAGAATAAATTTTACTTATTTCTAGCTTTTTAGCAACTAGTATCAGCAATTTTTTGTGTTTATAATAATCTTCCAACTGTCACGCTGTGAATTTGAGAATACCGTTATGAGAGGACAGCTCTCTCCCCATGCTACTTCCTCAAATCTCTTGCTTTGATATGATTCTGAATAAAACGTCATCCCGCTATAAATCTGAGATGTATGTATTACTGCATGGGCCATCATAGAGAGTTTTTTTGGGGGGGGGGGTGGGGGGGTGAGGGTAGCAAAAAGGTACTGAATCTATTTATAGCTTTGTAGCAAGTAGTATCAGCAATTTTTTGTGCTTATATGCTTATCTTCCACCTGTCACGTTGTGAATTGGAGAGTCCCGTTATGAGAGCACAACTCCCTCCCCATGCAACTTCCTCAATTCTCTTGCTTTGATATGATTCTGAATAAAATGTCATCCCGCATGTTATAGCCCTTGAAACGAATACTGATATTGGTTAGTGCTTTCTAGTATTAATATGATATATGTTAGATACTGAATGTGGAAAAATACAGTAGTGGCGAGGTAGTGGATAAATGGAAATAATGCCATTGTAGAAGGCAAGTTATATCCGTTGAAACGAATACTGATAATGTTTAGTGCTTTCTAGTGTTACATGGGGCCCTACTGGCCCCTCTTTGAGCAAAAGGCCATGTACAGTTTTCCTGTCATGGTTGATGAGGATAGTCCTATCACTGTTGGGAAAGGGAGTTTTGGACGCACTACTCCATATTTCTACTAAGCAGGCCTTTAATCTTATAAGCAGACAAAATTGAATTACTAACATTGTAAAATTAGAAATGTTTAAGGGACCCGTACATGTAACCCATATTCATTAGGCAACTAACAAAAATTTACTTTTTTGCCAAGTTGAGGTAGGGAGGGGGTGGCGAAAGGGATAAATGTTTTCACATTTCTATGTGTCTTGTACATTTTTCTGAATGGTATCCACACTAAGTAAATGATGTTTACTGTAAAAGAGTATAAAATGGTTGCAATGCTACGTGTCAAGTCTTAACCGTTGGATCCAGTTGGTAATTTTGAGCTGGTGACACTTTTGCATCTTTCTTGACCGACCTCATCTTTACAGCCAGGCCCACAACTGCCACGACGAGGGCTGCAACTACAGCACCAAGAACTATCGGCATGGTCTTATCAGATGTTGCATCTGTATACGAAAAGAAAGAAATATGTCAAGAGCAAACGTTGTACAAAGTGGAGTTTTGATGAGGTAGACGAGGTCCGCGTTCGATCCCCGCCAACTCTTTGCATTCATATTTATTGCTAGAACACGCATTCTACGAATTAATGCTGCTGCGTCTGCCTGAGTACTTACATGCGGATATAGCACTGACGAAGCGTAAAACAAACTGACGAATGTGGATGCGACAAAGTATAATGGCTGATCGAAGGGATATTTTTTCTTCTTTATTTTTATGAACTTTTCACACTTATTTTAAAAAATATCTCTTTTCGAGATATTAGTCTCAAAGAAATTTCAAAACGCTGTCAGACTGTTCGGTTCCAAATCGCCGTAAGTAATGTGATTCAAAAAACTTATGGCATCCCTATTTTGGTATTCTTTCGGCTTCAGTATCTGAAACTTATATTGCTACGACAAGATTAACTATTATTGCTTCAATACGTTTTCCTAATCTAAATGATAAACATATTTTTCAATTTACTATAATTTATTTTTCAAACCCGCTTGCAATTTGCTCCGTTACAGAAATCTCGGTGGCCGAATGTTTTTTACAGCACCGTACTATTTACTAATAAATGTTGCATCAAATGGTAGTGGAATAATACTTAGCGATGATATTTTGCATAGTGCGGGAACAAGCTAAGCGTGATAGGTGAGGGTAGTGTGTGTCATGTTAGGGGTATGGTGGAGTAGAAACGTTGTCGATTGTAGAGCAGTCAGTAGAGAATTTGTGGGTCAAGGGTTCTTATCTTCGGTATCTGACATAGTGTAAGTGGCATAGACGAATGTGCTACATCAGCCCTAGGCACAGCATCTTCGTGTACCATGTTCTCAGCATCGAGATAGTATTGTATTAGTATTGTATACAGTATAAATAAACAGATAATGTGGTATTACAAGGCCTTTAGCCAGAGGAAGGTTTGGTTTTAAAAAGAAATAAAAAATCTAATTTTTATCAGGTAAGGGTTTCCACTTCTCTGGACACCTCGAAAGTAATGCACATAAAGGAAATTCTAAACATTATACGTTAATACGCTTTATTTTTGTGAAAAAAAATTTTTTTGACCAATCGTCCCTTCAGGGACATTACTCTGAGGGCTTGAAAGACAAGAATCAAGAGAATGATGTACAATTTTATTCTAAATGCCAAGAAAGAAATGAACTCGAACTAGTTTTTTAGGCCATACTTTCTTCGTATTTTTGAATCCAACAGGTGCCATCTTCGTAAGGCGATCCCTTTCTTATATTTTCTGTGTAACTTTGAGAATTGAAATCCAAATAAATACAACGATCTGGTTTGATGACTTGGTTTTAAGTTTAGCCATTTCGTTGTAACAATATATCAATTTGTAGAAATGTATTTCATGCTTCGAACACCAACCTAATAGAACAACTTATAAAAGGCAGAAGATGTATTTTCTTCATATACTGAAAACTTTTAAATCCTGTTGTACTTGGTTTTCAGCATGATTTACGATGAAAACGTTAAAGTTTAAGTTTCTAAAAAGCAGTGGTCATCGAAGAACGTAAGAGCAGTTTAAGCAGGGACGGGGGAACAGGGGGCAGAGGGGGCCATGCCCCCAAAGATTTGCCAAATCTCATTTTCTTGGCTCGTGCACTTTAACTCAAAATGGGGTTTTAGACTTGGTTAGGTCAATGGATAATGTCATCATGAAATTGTTTTATCTGATAAAATTGTTCAATTGTTACACCTCATGAAATACCCTTTTCCACACAATGATCAAAGGTACCTTAGTGACACATGAAAAAGTAAAGTTGAACCCAGCCTACTTGGCGCCCCCAATCTGCTGTACCTTCCCCCGCCCCAGTTAAAACCGGTTTTCACTGTGGCGTAAGGCTTGTCCTTGTCCTTGTCGACATCGATGCCTTGGTTGAGCACCTGTCTATAATTGACACATCTTGGAAGGGACAACTCAACTATAAATAATCAAATGGTTTCATGGGGCTTTTACATGCCAGAATTTCTGTGAAATGGGTGATGTGGACGAACAGAGTATTGCCTTGATTCGATTGTTATCACTTGAGAGGCAAACGATTGTCCTAAGATACAAACGTCTACTGTGATTCAAACGATCTCGTGAGGTTTCAGTACTACGTCAGTTTACATGTTCATTCAAATGATTCCCTCACTTGCAATCTTCCAAGAAAAAAGGATGCCGAGAACAAAGGAACACGACAAGGCTTGTCTTGCAAGAATGAAATTTTTTTCATTTCTTTCATTCTACTCAACAAGCCTTACGCCGCAAGCTGTCAATCACTTTGTCTTGAAGCAGGACAAGGACAAGGACATGGACAAGGACAAGGACAAGGACAAGGACAAGGACAAGGACAAGGACAAGGACAACGACAACGACTTACGCCGCAGTGCGAACCAGGCATAAAACACATAATTTATGAAGACATCAGACTTGGATGACTTTGACGGTGCTGAAAGAAAGCCTTCGATATCGATGGTTTATGTAGGACAGATGCAAAATTTTCGAAGTTGGATGCCACTGCATTAAGTAAGCATTGGTATTATACTCTATTCATAGTGCATCTAAATACTCGAAGAATTGTCGACCTACAGAATGTCGCAATGCTGTATCACTGGTGAACTAACTTCAGGAAAGTGTTCGAATAGTTGATTTGTGGTCAGAGTAATTACCTAGGTCTGAAGGACAGCACCTATTTATAAAGAACTTATAGAAAAAGAAAACGTGGCATTACTGCGTTGGAAATAACATATGTGTTTACATAACACCCAACTATATATGTTTCAAACAGATTTCAGTAATTTCTGTTCTTTTTTGATAACTGCCACTTTCAGAGCCACAAGGTAAAAATGAGATTGTACCTTAGTTTTTACTCTAAGAGCCTCTTTTTTATACTTATAATGGATTCTTGTGTTTAACAGCAAACATGGGACTATTATCACTGTTAGTAACTATGTTCTATCGGGTACTTGCGTTTGTTTGGGTCTGCAACGTGCGACCTAACTACGTACAAGGCTCACTCATCAGTATGTTAATTGGTCTATTTTTAAAACGTTTTTCTATGTGGTAGGCACCTTTTTCGGTCACAAGAAGCAATGTTTAGGGTCGCAAAAGTGACACATGGTTTCACTGTATAAAAACATCTGGTAACTAGTCTTTTTATTCTCTTCTCAAAGTTTAACGAAGCAGTTTTTAATCCAAATCGTTCACAGGTAAACTTAGCATCCTTTAGGTCATATTTTATGAACAATGTAAAACTGAACTTTTGAATCACGAAAGCAGTAACTTTTTCAGAGTACCAATTTTCTAGAGAAAAATTTTAGACTGCTGATTCCTCATCAACTTTTATGATTGGTGCAGATGATATGAGAAATATGGAGAGTCGTGATGACATTTATTTTCTGTGTCCATTGAGCTGTGAAATGAGGGGGAGGGGTGTTAGTTCTATATGAGTTAGTTGTTACATCGGGAGCATGATGATGTTCTTATAATAAGAACAACGTAGATCAGACTCAACCATATGCAGTGGTCCTTCCCTGGCCCTCCAGGGTTATCGCAACCCCTCAGTTCTTCGATATTTCAAATTAGACCATACTCCCCACCAAATTTTACTATTCAGCTAAAAGATAATAATAGCTTACGTTCTAAATTCGTGGCACTCCCTTTTTATCAATAGGCTCCTGTGTCCACCTCATGCATTTCCAGTTTCAGCACTCTGTCCTTTTTGTCAGGTAATCGTTAAAGTTTTAATTAAAAAAAATAAACGAGACTATTTAGTACTAATTTTGCCCGTCTTAACTCATTATGGTAGTGATGAATCTTTTTAACTCCCATCAAGGTGCATCAATACCCAAGAACTTCGCAACCAAAAGATTTCACTAATCAACCAAAAGATTTCACTTCTCAACTTCCCTATTTTTTACATTGGATAAATAAAGTCCATTGATATGTAGAAAAACCCTAGACACGTAACAGGTTAGTTGGTATGCATTCATGTTGTCAGTTCTTGCAACTTCAGTGTTATTTTTGTATTATTTTATTAAATTGAGTGGGTGATTTTGAAATAAAGGAAATCTGATATTGAATTGCTGTCAAAGAATGCATTTATCGCTGAATTGTATACTTCCGCAGTTATTATCTAAACACATGTACTTATTAAAAGTACGTTCAAGGGCACTTTTGCGCAGACGTTGGTGCCATTACCATCGCGTGTCTCTTGCAGTTCTTTTTCTGTTTGAAATGGCAAAGATCAGTAAGATGTTTTCTTTTAGTATCAGAAAGCTTAATTACGAGAGTCTGCATCCCCTTAAAGCGGGACCATGTGGAAAATTAATGACTTATTTTCAAAGCTTACCGGATTTGTGTGCTGAATTGTCAGCAACCTGCTTTACCACCGGACCTTGTGACATCAAATACACCTTGGAGACAATTCCACTCTGCTCAGCATCACGTCTTTCTCTAACA
>JAAAKL020007577.1:0-16743 GCA_010016065.2 Carybdea cf. marsupialis auct. non (Linnaeus, 1758) | reverse complement strand
GGAAGGCAACGGGAGACCACCCCTGTAAATGTGCTCTCTCCCCAGGACATTGCTCACTCCGGCTGGGCAACAGGCTAAGCTCGAAATCGAGTATGCCACTAAAGTAAAAAAAAGTAGTGTAGAAACACACATACCAAGAGTAATATTGTATTAGCACGTTGCTATTCAACTACAGATACTAAATGTAAACCTATGGGTTTATCAATTGCAAGGATGAACATTATGCTCCCCTGACGCTTCTCAGAGTCCAAGGGAGTGGGTTCGACCATTTATGGTATGCCTTTACTCTTTGTTCGAATCGATCGAAGCGATCTGAATCCAGAGCATTTGCTTAGTAAGGCTTGACTGTCATATTGTGTTTCCTCTTTCTTTCCTGTCACAGTTTCTGATTCGCTTCCACGAAAGGTTAGTATGCTACACGGTTTTCGCTTTATTGCCTTAACTACGTTGGTTTGCTAATGCCGGCTTACAAATTGTAAGTGGGATGTTTACAGATTTTTAGGGAACAGTTATTCAAGACAATTCCTCGTGCCGTATGGGAATTTTGTCTCGCCTCTTTTTGTGTTTCGTTTGTTATATGATAAGAGCACTTGTCGATGTTCGCCGTTTCTGAAAAGTCAGCCTTGTACAATCAGATTGGCTAGTCATTTATAATGACCATATGTTCACAGTGCATTACTAGATAGTTCATTAGCTAATTTAGGTTCGTTCTGCTTCTGCTCTAATTGCAACTCCAATCACAACAACTTCATTCTTGTGATTAATTTGTTGATTGTTGGTTTTGATGAAGAGTTTTTTTCAAAGGTGATTTAAAGGATGTAAGCATTTAGATGTATCCTGTCTCGAGATAATCAAGTATTTTTTTAGGCACTACTTTCCGTTACATTTGCCGAGTTGAGCTCCGACGAGAATCAGCACGGAAAGGTTATTAAAGCGTAAGACATACAATGCAGTAATAAATGGCAGATGCATTCGTTTATTTGGGTTATCATAGAACTCGTTTATTTTGGTTATCATACTCAACTTTGTCGCATTTTTCCAGTCGTTATTCTATTTTAGACGAGTTCTTTGCCCGTTTGCCGATTACGAAACTTAAACTCAAGAAAATGTTTGCAGTTTAAATTATTAGAGATTTTTTATCCTTCCGTTCACTTATATTTCACTGCGGAACTGGGAACTGTGCACCTGGCCCTGCTGGAATCAATCCAAATAAGACCAAGAAAACCATTGCTTTGCAGACAGAAAACTTGTGTTTTAATTGGGCCTTTTCGGTATATATTGGTATACATTTTCGCACAGTCTGGATTTTCGAGTATCCGCTGTCCTAGGACACAGTCACAATGTTCGGTAGTGTTGTAAATTTTTGCAGCCCGAGTTTGCGGTTCCTTAAGGAGTTGATGCTTGGTGAATGCAAGAAGGAATACAAATGCTCCGTTGTACAATTAAATTATGTGCCTACACATTGTATCGGCTTGACCTAATAGCTCTGTCGTTCCTTGAGGAGGGTTTATTGTATTTATTGTGGAAGAGAAGGTGTCGAACTCAGCCTTCACAATGAGGTGTACTGACAGGAAACGGGCTGAGCATGGGTAGTCCATTGGATCCAGTTGTGGCTAATATCTTTGTTTGCTTTAATGTCTTAAAACATTTTTGCCATCTTAATAAATGAGTGTGATGAATTTCTCACAAAACTTAACAAAATGCACTAGACATTAAATTTCAACTTTGAAAAGAAGAAAGTCACCCTTCCCATATGTTTTAGGGTAGAAATACGGTGCAAACTTCATGAGCAAAGTGTATAGAAAACATTTTTTCCGGTTAAAACATCTCGTGGACTTCTTTCTGTCCAAAAACACGCTAGGTGTACCTTATCAAACCCTAGTTCATAACTCATGACCTATTAAAGAGGCAGATTTTAGCAAGGGCTATATGTACTAAGGCCTTTTTTCTAATGCAGAGGGAAAGTGATCACGTCGCAAATCAAAGGTTTTGGAAATAGTAAGATTTGACATCAGATATCTAAAGGCAACTCTGGAATAGGCTGTTTCTCAAAATATCAGACCTGCAATGTATGTGGTGTATAATCTAGAGGCGTTTGAATTTCAAAAATCTCTAGTCAAAACTCTGTTAATAATCCGTGGTTCCTTACGTAAGGAACCAGCATCAAATACCAAGGTTTGGTAGAGAGGTTTACAACTTTGAAAGCTGATATCTCGGTGCTGGGAAAGGGCAACACTCTCAATTTAGCCCATTGACATTCTTAATAATAGGGAAACATAAAAATCGAGTATTTTTTCCGTAATAAAAGCCTTTTCAAAATCATGAAGTTACACTTTCCCTCCGCATGGTGATAGTAAGAAAAGTGTCAACAGAAAAATAAATGCGTGAAATTTTGCAAGAGTATTAGTTTAGTATAAGGTTGTGCTAGAGAGATTTAAAACTTTGAAGGTTGATATCTAGGTGCTGGGAAAGAGCAACACTCTCAGTTTTGGCCATTGACGTTCTTACTAAAAGGGTAGCATGAAAATTGAGTATTTTTTCCATAATTGAAACATTTTGAAAATTGTGACGTCACACTTTCCCTCCACTTGGCATCAACGTCACTACAAAGCCAACATTATCGCAGTTTTTAGTGAAAAACCTTGTGTATCTAATATATCTATATAAGATATGCTCCTTGTCTTTAGAGCTAGGTGGTGTGACGTTTCGCTTCGATTCAAAAACCAAATTAAAAAGTGTTTCGGCGCTGTGACCCCACGCGTAATTTATGCTAGTAGGGAAAAACTGTTCTAAAATATCCAAAAAGACCATGTGCCTTTCACAGATTGCAGCGTTTTTGTGTACTCGTTTTCTTGCAAGCGCGAGACTAGCTACGTTGGTCGCACAATTTTATGAGCATTTGGCAGAATTAAGGAGCATGTTCGTTCCTGAATTCTTCAAGCATCAGTTCTGACAAGGAAGCAGCCAAAAATGGTACTGAGCAATGTGACTCCTCCATAGTGGAGCAATTGTTCTTAAACCCAGACTGTGCAAAAATGTAAACAGATAACTGCTTCCGTACCACAGGCTAGGCTAGGTCTGCCTTTCAAGTAGCCGTTCTTGAATCAGTTCACACAAAAACAAGAAAACCGTCGCTTAGCAGACAGCGAACTATTGTCTGTGTATTGGGTCTTTCCGGTTAGGTGCATGGCTCTGCTCACACTGATTGGTCAAAACAATGTTGATTATCTAGTCCAATGTTTTAAAGACGCAGCTGGGTATAAGCTTCATGTCTTCCCTTTGGTATTCAATTATGACGATTTTATACTCGGAGGAGTGTCAGATAAAAAAGCTTCTAAGAACAAAAATGGTTGCGCTATTTCGTGCTATTTAACGTTTCATTTACCTAGAGTTAACCAAAATTCTAAATAAGTTACTTAACCTTTTGTTTGTGGTTTTATGCTATTGCCTCAAGTAACACCAATGCAATGTCTTGCACTCCATTCCTTCTGATAATGGGGTCTACTTTCTGTGCAAGTAACATTTGATGTTGTGTATTAAAGTATTCCCTTTAGCCCGGAAATGTTTGTGGAGACCGGGAATGTTGCCTGCTCTGGCACGGAAAAGGTTATGGTTGCATTGTACAAACTGTACGGCATGGTATTGTATGTAGCCATAACCGCAGGGGCTTTTTATATTTTAGGTAGATTACAAACTTCCTTTTGGATCTCTTGGTGACAAGTCCTTTATTTATTTAGCAGCAGTACCGGTCACTCATACAGCTTAGCAGTGATTGCATTGACATTGCTTGGCGGTTTATATTCCTTGTAGAGGTTCATGCTATCAATTTCTGATCCATTTGATGGCACGTTTAATGTATTAACTGACACATGTTCTTTCTACCTTATTTCGTCATAGGAGAAACGACAAGATAATTGTTTTCTCAGATAATGTGTTTGCCTTAAAACATTACGCCTTTAAACTAAACAAGTAAGACATTTTAATATTATATAGTAATTTATTACAGATTTGAATAATAAGTATCGCCAGGATAAATGGGTTTCTCCCCTATGTAACAACTAATGACTTGGTGTCAGGAGGGGTGAGGTTGTTTTTGGATTTTGCCACCACTTCCAAATGTAGTCATTTTTAAAGATAAAGGGCATGACGTATGCTTTCTACCCCATCTTTGAAGTTTGTTTTCATCCCCAAATAATATGAGCCAAACAAAAGGACATCGGTGAAAATGCTACCTGTTAGCTGTGCATGAGCTGCTGCCTTTTTGGAGGGAATTACCCAACTAACGCGTCCAAAGCATTTATTGTTAGATTCTGTTTAGATTCATGTAACCTATGAAATCAATTCTCCATTTTCGTGTTACTCAGGCCCTTACTGCGAAGTTTTGAACTTGAACAACGCATCATATTAGATCCACTGTATACCCCCCTTTTATTTTGATTGTTACCGTAGCTAAGTGTAGGTATTGAAGAGCTAATGCATGTGAGGTATTCAAGTGAGTGACCGAGCGCGGTAGATTGATATTGTGCGCTTATATTAATGGGCATTTATATATCAGTCAAGTTCTCTTCCTTACAAAGGTTAGGATTGTTCACGTCGCTGAAATTAGCGTAGGAATGGTTGTTTGCTCATTGGAAATGAATTCGTGACACTGTTTTAACACCGTTTCCAACATCTATTCCTTCATCACTGATAGTAGTGTGGAACATATTAAAGGGAATAGAAGTTTGAAGGCCATCAACGTACACTCAACGTACACTCCTCTCAATGCGCCATACCTCACGTAGTCGTAGACATATTCCCAGTTCATTTGAAGCGGACGTTCCTCTCCGTAAAGCCGTTCCGATGTCGTAGTGTCGTCATTCTTTTCTTCTGTGGACGAAAGGACTAAGTAGATATTGTATCTTATGTTTTTCCTCCTTATGTTATGATCGAAGAGAAACGAGTGTCTAACTCTTCACGCGCTGGTAGTTTTCTGGCTACTTCTCGCGAAACAAACTAACCTGATCTTCAGATAATAAAGTTTGTTCAAAGCATTGGTTCAGGCTGGTAGCTATTTGTTGATGGCTCAGATCTCGTAGCTAGAGAAAAGGTCTAGTTTTGCGTAATTTTGTAGTTTTTGTGGGTTAGAAAGTGCTGACCCATACCAATCGTATCTTATTTGTTTCTAAATGAAGGAGTGGAGTGTAAGCATGCCTTCCTAGCCACACTGCTTTCTCTGAATATCTATCGATAATTTATACGTTTAAGTGTTACTTTTAGTTGCAGACAACACAGACAGAAATTTTTTTATCGTTTTGGTTTTGTTAGACCCTTCATATTTGGACCGACATCTCAGGGGGAAAGACTTCAAATTATTCAGAATTTTGTTCATAATCCGCTGGTGAATACTATATTTATATCTAAGGTGAGAGTAAAAAAATACGGTTTAATATGCATCTGTCATCATTCTATCATTGCTGCAATTATCAAATGCTCTTAAAATCGCAGTTTATATTTTTATCGTGAAACATAGATTTATCTCGTAATTGTAGGTGGTGCGTCAATGTTACAATTACTTTCTGATAAAATGTTAAATACACCGTCAAAGAGGAAAGTAACACGCCAAAAGTGAACTCCAAAAGGGAACTATATGTCGGACATTGTTTCGTCTATTTCCTGCTTCCACGGGTCTATAGTTTTACAATTATTGGTAATATTTCCGATAGACCTGAGGAATCCGGAAATAGACGAAACGTTGTCCGAAGTATAATTTCCTTTTTGGCGTGTTATTCGTTTTGGTTCATTTCTTTAAGATATTGCTTGCTTTTTGATGAGGCAGATTCGTGGAACTACCGTCACATATTTGCTATGGGTGAATATTGCTAACGATAATTGAAAATGTAGACAAGGCTTAAGGAATTTGACACTACGTCGAGCGATTTTGTTATTTCCACTAGAATGCATTTTCTCGTTCTATTCTGTCTTATCATGTAGAAATTCTTATAATTGATGGTCTCATGCTATGAACTTTTTATCTTTGACAGTTCATGTAGAAGCTACTCTTGTTTAATAGTGCTCCTGATTTTGCAATAGATGTATATTGCATGCTACCTTATCTGTTTTAATAGGTTGGTGATACTTCATTTGACATGCCTGAAGCCAATGTGTTAATACAGGTATCTGTTCGGTTCAATGAAGTAATGAATTTATTCTCCTGTCTTCCTTTCAGTGATGTTGAATTGCCCTTTTGTTCTTCATGCTTCTTGTTCTTGGCCTCTTATTCTTCTGGCCCTTTTTGAAACCTTTAATGTAATTTGTAGTGTAGCTTGGTTTCATTGTCTCCTATTTTCTTTCTCATGCATGTCTTTATTTTTTCCCTTCACCACACCTCTTGCCCCCTTTGCTTGTACGGTTATTGCGTTCGTCTTGTCCTTATTGTTGTTTAGGATTTTTTCTGCTTTGTGCACTTGTTTGCTATTTTTCTGGTTGCTCTATTTGCTGCCAAATTTCATAAATAGTTGAGTCGAATTCAGTTACTTTTTTGATAGGGTTCTTCATATTCTTTTGCAAGCCTCATTATGTTATGATCGTTCTTACTTCTTTGCTATTCTTCTCTCCAGTATCCAGCGGATCTGCTATGTAGCCTTTTCTCTTTTCTTCTTTCTGTAGTACGAATCCTGGTGTATTGGACCGTTAATACTTCCCACTAGCTATTGAAACAAGAGTCTTCTTCCCCAAAACTGTTAATGTACTGTACTGTACTTAATTTCATCATCTTACTGACAGGTTTCGTCTCATGGAGGATCAAGGAGACAGGTAAAGAACTGGGAAACTAATATCAGCAGTTTGGTTATGTTCAGTTATAGATTCATTGAAATTTTGTGCCACGCAGATTTTCCAGAGTTTCTTTGACACCTTTCGCCCGTGCACAGCGATGTAAATTAGCAATTTAATTCAAAAGTGTGGTTTAAGTGTTGTGATTTGTACAACCAAGTTAAGCCATGATTTGCTCTGCTGTACTTATAACAGTTGTCAGTGAATGCGACGATACTTAGCTTTAGCAATAGAAATATCGCCGTGCAAAACCTTTCAAAAACATTATTGATACCAGTAAATGAAACGGTTCCTCAAAACTAAATTGGCTTTGACAAAAATATTGATATAGAATTATGACTGCTTTTATTGTGACTGTTTCAGGATAGTAGTGGAAGATTTTATTGTCAAGCTGTGCCCGTTATTCTCACTATGATTAATCTGTGATATACTCTGAATTAAACCATTTTCATGCTGTGACAGGTGTCGGCCAGAAATCTCTTCTCAGACGGATAGTAAAGCTAAGTGTGTAAACAGGGACAGCCCTAGACGACGTTTCCCTACAGAACACAGTTTTGTAGAAAACCCACAATTTGTTTTTTAACCAGAATATACGCAAATCTGCGGAGTCTGATAGAATTGGCAATATAGCACAGATTTCTGAAAGTTTGTTCGATCAAAACTTATCCCCTAAAAATTTCTTTCTAATCGACTTTAAAATAATGTAAAGGCTAAAAATATCTGTACTGTATCTAACAGAGTAGAGTTGCACAATACGGAAGTGGTGTTCCCGGCTTCAGTTAGATTGACACGTAGTAATATAAATCGTGAAAAGACGTAGGGTCACAGCATACTAAAGTAGTGTTAATTGGTTAATGTGGATGACTTCTGTTTTATGCCATTGCAACAGGATATCGAATTAGTGAGAGAGCAGGTATGGCCTTTGTTATTATGGATTTGGAATTTTTTATTAAGTAAGAAAAAGGATTTAACAAAATATAAGGACGTCTTTTAATGTCAAGAACGGTAGTGTGACAACTGAGATCCCGAGACACAACATCAGCCTTTTCTTAATTGGTAGGTCGATGATGCCAGCAATGTTTGTTATCATGCTGGGATAACCACAATATGACTTAATAGTTTAAAGACAGATGGGGTTGAAGCTAGGAGAAAAATATTGCTGATATTAAAATCTCAATTTTTAAATTTTTTTTTTACTAGGAAGCACAGCGACTTGGGAGGATTTTAAGGGCAAAGAAAGGTAAAGTGTTTAAGCAAGCTCTAAAAGTGTTACTTTTAAGGGGAAAGGTGCCTAAACTGTTTGAAGCTGTGTTATGACATAAGTTTTATCAATATGCGGCAAATAAGTTCAACCCTCTTTACAAGCAATCATTTTTATGTGATGTAACTTTCAAAATTGATACTCAGGTATGAAAATAATAATACTGAGGTATAGAAGTCCTTAGATTTTAGTTCATGAATTTGTACCCCGATTACGTTGAGTTATTTACGCGCAACATTTTTTGAATCGATGTGGTACATCACTATCAACATATTGATTTGCAATGCCCAGAAAAACAACAAATGGTAAGTACTGTTGTTGCCCTTGGAAGTAAGTTGTTGATCAGAAGGTGTTGTACATTCTAACATTGATATATTTATTGTTATCGCTTTTTAAACATGCAAAGGAACTTCGAAACGATAGGGTTGTTGTATAGAGTTTACCGAAGCCCATGATGTAATAATTGCGGACTAGACTGAGTTTGCTTTGTTTTAGATTTTGACGTCAGAAAGTTGGGACTGGTCCATCTTTTGGTTATTGGAATTAGAAAGTTTCATTTAGCGCGAGAATTTAATAACCGCCATATGTTTGCAATAGGTTGTATTTTCTTTCCTATATTAAAATTAGTTGTATTCTCCCTAATAATTTTCTTCCTTTCCAGATATGGCAGCAGAGGAGTACAATGCGTTCTTCTACACCCTAGTGTCTAGTGTAAGTCTGAAACTTGTACGATCGTCATTTTCGGTATAGATCTGCTAGACAACCGAGATAACTTCGGTTAAGGCATCCAGGGTAGACATATGCTTTGTTGAGGTATAGATTATTTATTGTCTTTATTGTATAGATACCTAACCCTTTTAGCTCTTGTTGTTTGCCCTGGCCGTTATTACTATCACAAATTTTATCGTCATCATCTTCATCATCGTCATCATCATCATGGTCGTCATCATCATCGTCATCGTCTTCATCATCGTCATCATCATCCATCGTCATCATAATAATCATCATCATCATCATTATCATCATCATCATAATCACAATCAGCACTACTGCATTATTATGGTCGCGTTTATTATTGCCTCGCCATTATTATTATTATAAATTTTGAACAACTAAGTTGTGTAACCAGTAAATTTAGATTTGAAACTCGTCCTGTTTATTTACGACTATTTGTAAATCAATTAGCGAGGTTGGTTCTGGAACTTTTTACCTTGTTTGCCGATTGCAGTTGTTCTATATTTAGGTAAGAATCACAGTGCCATGTATTCCTACATATCATTTTAGGATACAGATGAAATGTATTTCTCCAATAAGCGACAGCGGTTCCTCATTAATCAAGGATATAGTTACAAGGTATGGCAATGACTTGTATCATCCACTGATGTTTCGCATCGTAAGATATCGATAAGCAAGCGATGAGTCGCTGATGATAGACAGGTTTGTCTCTTAGCGTGTCTCTATCAGTTGAGTGATTGTTGTACTTGACCTTTGAATGTCGCCGGTAATAACTACTGTGCCAGAGGTTTCTGAATGTGGGGGTAGCATTTTTGTCATAGGGGATGCAGCTGTTGAATAAGCTGAGAGATGGTGAAGCAGCGAAATAAATTTAATAATTTTGAGTTACGCACTTTCGATCTTAACATTTTGACTGACCAGGTCATACTATGTTGAGCTTGCGTGGCTAATGAGGTAACTACTCTTTTGCTCAATATGCAGTATATTTGTGACAATATAGAAACTTGAAGTGAGAAATAAGATAACGGGAGTGCTCTTTGATTATTACTTGAGTTAATCAAAACCATCAAATTTGCATCTGGATAGTAAGCTTGGCGAACGCTGAACAGATTTATTTCTGTTTAATTTCATTTGTATAGTCAACTTCAAAAGGCTTAACCACTTTTTTTCGGGTTTAACGCCGTGTACTCTCCTTTGCGGTGGCTATGACGGTGCCCATGTACGTGGGAAGTGTTACTGGAGCATGGAGCACTTTGAGACCGGATGCCCTTCCTGATATAACCAATTAGCGTATCTGGATTTGAACCCTGACACACTTGATTTGAAGGCAAGGAACTTATCCGCTAGACCACGGCGGCTCAATAACGATGCCTAGTTTAAACTCAGCTGGCGTTGATATTAAGAGAACAGCGAACACAAAAAGCCTTCTGATTGATATTCTATTTTTCGTTTCGTTTATTAGGTTATAACGAAATTGGCAGGAATGGAAGAGGTACGTATGGTACCATCTTCAGACTTAAAATGAAGATGATTTGATTAATGCTTAAGCCATGCCTTTTTATAGTCTGCTACTGATCTTTTTTTATCTCAACCGATATTGCGTTCTTCCTGCTCTTTCTTACCATCATCTTCTTCTTCTCTTTCTTCTACATCTTCATCTTTGTATTTTATTGATCATTACTTACTTGCCCTTCTCTGCCGTCGTTTTATCTTCGATTTTAATTTTTGTATCAGTTTCCTCCTTTATAACTTCTAGTTCAGGTTTTTCTTTTCTGGAACATCATCATCGTGGTCGTGGTCGTGGTTATCGTCGTGGTTATCGTGATCGTCGTCATTATCATTATCGCCATTGTAGTCATTGTTATCGTTTTCTTCATCATCATGATCGTCATTATCATTATCATCATCAACATCATCAACATCATCACCATCACCAACATCATCACCATCATCAACATCATCATTACGATCATAATCGTCACAGTCGTCGTCGTCATCATCATCATCATCATCATCATCATCATCATTATCATCATCATCATCATCATCATCTTTGTCATCATTATTATTATCATCATCAAAAGCACCATCACCATCATCATAATCATCCTTGTCGTCATCAAGATCGTTATCATCACCATTTTCTTCCACCACCACCTCCTCGTTATCGTCATCACCACCACGATCATTATCATCATTATCATCGTCCTCATCATCATCGCGATCGGTATCGTCACAAACATTATTGTTATTATGATCACCATTATCGTCATCATCATCATCATCATCGACATCGTCATCATCGTCGTCGTTATTGCCATTACGATCGTTATCATCACTGTTCTCTTCCAATCCCGTCTATCAGGCCACACTTCTTCACATTTTTTGTTTGTACAAGACACTCCATTCCAGTAAATCTAAGGACTCTTCTTTCACTATTTACGAAGTTTAATCGTATGACATTCTCAGATTATTGTTTGGAGAGCATGTTGGTGAATAAAAAAAATCAAATCAAACCAGACCACTGATCTCTAAAGAAGACTGGATACAGCTTTCAGTTGTTTCCAACAGCGAAAAAGCCTGGTCACGAATACTAACCCCAAAAGTTAGAATAGCATGGGAAGGTCCACAGTGTTACTTGATATTGGTTATGAGCTTGTTAGGTGGAGACTCAAATGGCGTGCAAAATCTGACATCGTTTTGAGACGAAAGATTCTCGATCCAGTGTTTTTTAGAGATCCGTGAACAAAATCCGCAAGGCCCAAGTCGTCCACGTGCACCTATCTGAAGCATGTTACAATGATGGCCTTTTCGAACATCGTAGGCGTAGATTGGCTATTTTGATGTCCAAAAGTATTGAATTGTTGTCTAAGGGGTTCAGGACGTTTTGTAACCCTTTTTGTAAGAAGTCGTAGAAAGTGGCGAGATACCATGTTTCGATTGTTTGTTATCAGCAAAGAAAAATTAACGACGTTCTCTTCCCGAATTGGACATTTTTTAAAATTTTATTGACTAGTATGACGTAAGTTAAACACCAAAGCATTATTTTTTCCTATCATCTACATTCTATCTTCCTGTTCATTGTTGTAGGAGACACTTGGGTATTCAACAAAAAAGGAGCAGCAAGAACTTCTACAAAAGGTATTGCAAGTTACTGTAAACAGGATGGCTTTCGAAGGATGTTGCAGACAAGGGGTCAATTGTAGAGTGAAACTTCTGTCATCTGACATAGTATTGTACTCTCTCATAATAGTACCGGATATTCTAGGCTTTAGTTCATTACCACTTCAGGGTTAGACTTCTTGCCACTTTGGACAATTTGGCTGGCGTTATTTGTAATTCAACCTAGAAATTAACTTTGCAGACAGAAATTATAGTTACTAATTTTCATCGTTTGTGATTTGTCACATTTATTACATGTCTAGAATTGTAGTTCTATAACATACGTTTTTCGAACTTCAAAATCCTGTTAATATTTTTTAACGGATATGAACGGTGCTCAAATGAAAGGTTGGGTATGCCCCTGTCGCGGTAAAGACCAAGTAACACTTCTTCTGTAACCACATTAAGGGAAACGTTTTAAACTTAGGAGATGCTGTTGTCGGTGCTCGACACCAAGCTTGAGAAATAGTCTGTTAATGCCATTTCTTGCTTTTGATTCTTTCACCCACCGGACTAGCATGACGGTTTTTATGCTACTTTGACACCTAACAGTTTGTTTTTTATAGTACCTTGACCCTACCCTTTGTCTAGTTTTACCAGTATGAATTAGTCATACCAGTATTTGCATATCTTTAGAAACAGCTTTCTCCTTTTGCCTCTAATACGTGGCAGCCAATTTATTTCAGGTTCTGTCAGCCACCGACGCTGATGCTGAAGAGGAGAAAGTGCCTGGTGATAACCCAAAAGCTGGAGGATCACAGGTATGGAATATCCATAGAAATTGTTCCTATTTTATTAGCGATTCTCAGAACATGAGTTGAAGCCTAAAGATGATAGGACAGTATAAGGAGAAGGTAAGGAAATCACCGCAATAAGTCTAAACGTTGCCTAGGAAGCTCATTTAGTGACATCAACCACTGAACCCAATGAAAATATTGTAAGAAATGAAACGCTTTTTAGAGTTTTCAGTAACTACATTCATACCTCGTTTTGTTCTGAGAGACACATAAGAAAAATAATTGCTTATTCACGTTAAATGATGATGGACGGGAAATTTTACCCCAATTGCAGGTTTGATTAACTAATCCAACGTACATCAATTCCTTAAGTTTACCCAACCTTTGTCAAGGATAAGAGAATAACCTGAACTAAAGGGTGTTTGCAAAGTTTTACTCAAATTACTTGTCAGTTAATCGAAGTGTTGTTTGTCAAAAATTCATCTTTTGAACTTAATTGCTAGACGTTTCATGATTAATTTTACTTTTAGAGCTCCTTTAATTACACTTTACTAAAACAATATTTTTTACTGTTTGTGAAATTATTTCGCCATGTAGACCGTAAATATGGCACCTTTTGTATTACATGATGAAGATCCAGATGTCCCATTGTCTTCAAGTTGCCAGTGTTCATTGCTATTAAACTACAGCGCAACGCTTACATCTGAAGAGGGCGATCTTTCAAGTATCAATGGTATAACTCCGTACGCAAAGTACCTCCACGTTTTGTAGTGTTACCAGTTGCTTTTAGCGTTATCAAAGTGTTTTCAAAAGAGAGGTTTTAAGTGGTAGGTTTGAAATTGTACTAAGGAACAAGAAAGTTTTGCTACCAACAGGACTCGAACCTGTGGCCCACGAATTCTCCGAGTTTCACTCTATTAACTGACTTTATTATTAGCAGAGTTCACCTTGTTCAGTTGGTAGAGCGCACGCCACGATTATAAGTGGCACATGTTTAAATCCCGTTGGTGACAATTTTCTGTCTCTCAAGCATATTTTCAGTGTTTTCAAGTTATGTAATTGAAAGAAGAAGAGTTAGAAAGCATATTGGCAATTTATACTTCTTGAAAGAGAGTCTTGACACCCTATTCTCTTTTATTTCAGGCGAGTGTATCACGACGAGCAGGCTCTATGGCTTCCATGTCTGGCGCAGATGATATGCTTTACTTGGAATATAGTTCGTCCGGTGCCAGGCAGAGACAGAGGCACCCTCTCTTTAAACGGTTTAAGCGATAACTTATTAACTTTGTCTTTCGACATAGGCGGAGATAAGAAGCACCGGCAAAGCGTTTAATTTTTAGGAAAGCATGCTGAAAATTTCAGAACACAGACAGATTTTACCTCAAATGAAAGCCTGTGCAGAATATGTACATCTTTCAAGCTCAACATAAACGATTCAACTGATGCTTGAAGATTGTATATTAAGCAAAGGTCATCTTGTCAAATTTAGTTTTGAGGGAATTCTTAAAGTAGACAGATGTTGAACAATGTAAGAAGTATTTATGGTGGAAGGTACGAAGGAAATACATAGTTATACAATTTGGTGATTTGTAAATTCTTCTGGAGTCATTCCTGCAAACAAGCCGGCAGATTCTCGGTCGACACGGCATTTAGTGAGGTAGACACACAGGTCTTAAGTTAGTCAGCGAATCAATCCGTCAGCGAGCTCCGCTTCTGTGACAGTCAGTCCATTTGTTACTCAGACAGTCACTTAATCTGTTAGACAGTCAGTTAATAATCTTCCGTTTAATTGATGGGCGGCATGTTTGATTGTGTAATCCTATCCATAGGCTGTTTATTGATTTCCAATTTTTGAGGCTATAGGATACGGTTGTCAGTACTCGTAACGATGTAAAGTACAGTACAACACTAGGAGCACCGTACAGCACTCCTTACCATTGGCAGGTCAAGCAACCTGGCAGGGTTCAAAGTTTATTGAGATTATCACCTTAAATTCGGGACAAGCTTCCTGTTCTGAGGTCTGAAGGCCCATTTCCACTTCAATCGCAAAACGCATGCGATCTTTTGTTTGAAATTCGCATGCGAACGTTCGGAATGCGATTTTAGCCAGATCGCACCATTTGATTTTTTGCGAACGATCGCATGCAGAAGGAACTTTCTAAAAAACGGATAACAATCGGAGATCATCATTTGCCACAGACAGCCATAGAGCATGGAGTTAAAATTTTATCAAGGAAAATGTAAAACTACGTTACTAACTTTGCAATGGCAACAAACTTTGTGGTACAAGATTAGTAGAGATCTTGATTGAAAATGTTCACTCGAATAAAGTGCTCTGGGATAAGAGCTGTTCAGAGTATCGAAACAAAATATGCAAGAATCTAGATGGATTCCAGTCTTATCTTTGGAACCTTTGTCCCTCTTGTTAGATGAAAAGTGAGGCATAAGTAGAACTTGCTAAACCAAGTATTGGACCACGATCACTCCCCATTTCTTCTTTGTCGATTGGCATCGAACATTAGTTTGAGAGTGTCTCTGTGATAATCCTGTTTACTGTAGGATGCCCTAATCGATAGCTGAAAGCTATTGTTTGGTGAGAATCGCCCGTTGCGAGTTACTGAAATGGTTCTGCTCGCTTAATGGCTTCGGTATCTCCTATCAATGATCAGATTTCACTATCAAGGGTGCAACTAAACGCAGCATTTCTTCAAACACCTCTGGGGATATTCGGAAATACATGAAAAAGCTTTCGGGATCTCCAAGCTGCATTTCCCTGGAAAGATTGGTATATTCCCCTTGTCCTTTTCACTTCTGAAGAATGAGACGAAACATTTCTTTTGATACTTAAATCTTTTCTTTGCTGTCTTCTTGGAATTAAAAGCAGCAATAAAAGCCTTCTATTGCAATGTGCTGCCATGTTCAAAACATTTTGAAAGCAGTGGTGACAAATCATGAACTCGTTTGCTATAAATAACTGAGAGAATTCGTGTCATTGGCTGTTATAAGAATCAGATTTTGTACGAACTCATTTTAAGTGTGCACTGAATTCGCAAGCTTTCACAAATCGCAAATTCGATGCGATTTGCGATTAAAGTGGAAATGGCCTTGACAGAGTTTCTTTTCATTCCCAATTCCAGAATCTGGAGTTACGTTACTTGTTGCTTCTTGTTGGTATTATCTTATGATGCAATCAAGGAAAAAGACTAGGAGAATACTACGAGAGAGGGATGCAAGAAAGTCCTGTATATACCTTTCTCCCTGTTTATCCTTTGTTACTTAAATTCTGATTTTATCTACTATTATTTATTTCTTCCATTTCATAAAAGAAAGACGCAGAAATATTTTATGATGTAAAAAATTATAACATATTGCGTATTGGAAAACAATTCACATGTTCAATTTAAAAGCATTTATGAGACTCTATTCTAGACGTCATTTGTCGACAAGTCTACCTTTTGATGCCACGTAACTGTACCTTCATGTTACTTACTGTCTTCTTAGGTTATGAATCTCGGTCCTGATATTCGGTCACACTCATTATTACCATTATCACTATTGTCATTATTTATTGTTATTTTTGTAGAATCTTCACTCTATGATTTTGATGCACATGTACAAGGACGCAACTAAAATTTCTTGCCGCTGTTGAATGTGTATATATATGAACACTCATCATGGAATAGTTAAATTTACAATGCACACCTACTCTTCGCATTCACCGTAACAACTCAGGTGGGCTCCTGAATCATTTACTGAGATATAAGAACCTCGTAGTATTACATTATTATTATATTATTAGTATATTATTATTACATTATTTTATTATTATTATATTATTATAATATTATTATAATATTATATTATTATCATATTATTATCATATTATTATTATATTATTATTATGTTATTACTATATTATTCCATGAAAGCATCTTTGGGGACGTTTTCGTTGCAATCAACTGAAATTACTTAGGGGCTATTGAAGTTCCTGTACCCATGTAACTAATAAGGGGCCGTTGGTCCGAAGGTCAAAGA